>CM030375.1:25335723-25541616 GCA_003604175.2 Clonorchis sinensis
GAGAAACGTGACTCAGAAAGAAATGCAGAGGCAGAGTAATGTCACGAGTGCAGATGAACTAGCTGAAAGGTAAGTCGGTCAAAGATCAACATCAAAACAGAACAAGGCAATTAGAAAGCGAGTTTTGGGTTGTGCAACGGGTACTTCCATTGAAGAATGTGTCCAGCACCAGAAGCTGCGTTGGTTGGGACATGTGTTGCGTATGCCTAACCATCGGTTGCCGAAGAGAGTGCTGTTTTCCATGCGGAAGCAGAGAGGTGGCCAACTTTTGACCTGGCAGAGGGATATGAAAGAGATTACGAAATGCTTGGGTGTTGTCGATAATACTCGTCTTCCAGGATGGGAATCGCGTGATCCCCACTGCACCTGGTTGCACCCACTACAAGATATGGCTGCCAACCGATGTCAGTGGCGTTCTTGTTATCAGTTTCTATCCAGATTGCCTGAGTGAGCGTTTGGAGGTGTAGGCACCTCGGAATGATTGTAATAAGCTAGCACCAAGACCCTTCTACCGTCCACGTTTATGCTTTTCTTTACAATAAGGCACTCAAATAAGTCATGAGTGTAGGACAGTGAAGCATCGGTGTTGAACACCGGTGTCATGCTGTCGATGAAGATGATGATGAGTGTTGCTAGTAAAATGACGGTGAACACCGTGGTATGATCCTCATGTACTGAAAGCGAGTAAAGAAGCGTCTGTGAATGTCCAAAGAATTCTTCAAAATGAAACCAATGTAGGAAGAGCTATCGTTGTGCAGCCCAGGTCGGCGAGGAAACGGCAAGATAAAAACTCATCTCATCAAATGAATCTCTTTGTCTAGGGCTGAAGCAATGCGGTACCAAGCTGAACCTCTCCGGTATAAGTGTACACCACAAATATACGCGGAACTAAATATCACCTCGGACTATGTTCTCCGTGATTTTATGTAGGACTGCATTGATTATGAGCAGTCCTAACCAACACGTTGGCATGATTTTCCGGTGGATGACGATGTATGCCACTAGTATTTAAGAAGACCGTTAATAAGCAGGGGATAAGCGACCATATTGGGCTTTCTCGAATATCAAGAGCACTTTGTTAATGGGTCGTGGCGGTCTGAGAGTGTACACACAAAATCTGTGTGTGTATTCGCTTTAGAGCAATGGCCATTCCTGGCACAGTTTCTTGTACAAAGACGATAGCTACAGCTCCATAGATCTCTCAGAAATTCCGATACTTACGATTCGCTCACACCACCCGAACCGAACCTGTTTATCATATTGCGTTAGCACGCGTATCGAGTCATGCTTGGTCTGCTCATGCGAACTCTGTTCACTCACACAAATCGATCGTGAAGAAAACAGTCTCTAAACTATTGCTAGCAGACTCCACCTCATTACTCGTAGGGGTCAATCCTTCAGTCTGTGTTGACCAGAAGAATAACTCGCGAAAGTAATACTCTTGGTCAGGTTTTGTTCTCACCTAAGGACAGCTGACCTCGTTCACCCCCCTCCTTCGTCTTTTTTGGATCTTGGCACCTTTTAGTAAAGTTTGTTTGTAGATGGTATGGTGAACTGCCCGCTCGAGGTGCGCAATCCCTAAAATGAGCGAAACTCGAATGCAGTGCTCCCCCCCCCAGCGTGATTGCACACACACAAGGGGGAGGGGAGGAATATAAAATCGAACTCCACTTCAACTGGAGCAGGTAGGTGTGTTCAATACGAAGACATACAGAATTCGAGAAAGGCCACTGCATTGAAACCACATTTATACTGTCATTTCTTCAAGTCAGATACGGATACTGCTGATGAGGGGTACGTGCAGCCTCCATGATAAGCAATTGCACTGGACCATCCAACTGGGGCAGCAGCCTAGTTTCCTCTTGTTGAACTACATCACGGACATGAGCGGTGAGGCAGTGAACACTGCCGATTTTTTGCGCAATATCCCGAAATTAGGCAGGCGGTTGCCAATGTGCGCGACTGACGAGAACTAGGTCAGCGCATAGCGAGACGCTACCACCACACTGCATACAAACCAACAGCATCAAAAGTAGAAACGACAATGTCAGTTTCTTCCTATCCAGAATTTTTTCTCACGATAGCTTGTAACTGGGACAATGTACGTCCTCTCACAAGTGCGCACGTACACACACACACACACCTGTCGTCATGCCTTCGTCAGAGGTAGACGTCCTATTATCAGGTCACAAGCCGTCGTTTCGCAGTTGCAGAGGTCTGTTGTTTGCGTTTAACTCGTTTTTCACATCCACAAAGCAGTTCACGTGAAGCACCACAAGTGCTAAGTGAACTAGTTCCGTTCTACACTAACAGGATAAGCTGGACACGTTTGAGATCCCTGGAATGGGACCACAATGTCGTTTACGGGTTATCCTGTTGTCACAGTAGCTATACATTAATGCGAAAATTCATCAGACATTTGATTAGCTGCAAAAAGGACGATAAGATTCCTCACTCATTGGCTCCCCACATACCTTGAGATACGTTCTCCAGTCCCCGTGACCTCGTTATTGGCTCTCCCGTAGGACATGGAGGCTCCTTTCAGAAACGAGCGTCTTTCGATGATTCATTCTCCAGCCAAAGGTGATGTAGGCATCGGCGAGCGAGAGTTTGGTGAATTGGGGTTATTTTCTGTGTGACTCACTAGAATCAGCAACAATCTAAAAGCAGTCTACATCAAAGTGTCAAAATAACTTAGGTATGGCTTACCTTAACAGTGCTGAACCACTCAACGTATTATCCATGCTTAGAGAATTCTCCTCATCACGGCTCGCGAATGAGGAATCAGCACACTGGACACGTACGTTAACGGAATTCAGTCTAACATTTCTGTGACCGAGTCGTGCTGATGTACTGTGTGGAGCCCTAACCAGTTTTGCTCCTAAAGCTATTTGGGTGCCATTAGCCAGCGAGCCGTTGTCGTTGAAAGCCTTGTCTCTTATGTAGAGGTACTCCTCTGGAGTATGAGTGAACTCCTAAACCTCCCCTAAGCATGGGGGTCGAGCTTCACTGAAGGACAGCAGATTCATGGCCGACCTTATCAAGATGTTTTACACCATTGTACAAACACTATTTTCGAAAAAAAGACGTTCACGCCGTCGTTGCCGTAACTTACGCATACATGTCGGCGAGAATACCAGAGTTATCACAGCAAAAAATCAAATCGGTTTGAGAAGCAGCCCAATCTCCGTGATCCTGTAGCTCCGTGGAAGCCAACTTCAAAAAACTGGAAGGATTTTCAGAAATGTTCGAGTGGCTTTGACTGAAGGTTTACCATGCAGGAGGAAAGCAGTCCACGCTGAAAATCTTCAGAGCAACACACCATTATTTCATCCCTGTTAGAAGCCGTTACGATTGCGCACCAGATAAATCTGTATGATGAATGGAAGCCGTAACATTCGGTTACCCCTCGTTGGTAGCAATGTGGTTGACTTGCCCGTAGCCATGAGCTCCGGTAGGTAATCGTGCGGTTTCCCCTACTAAGGCTGCGCGGCTGGAATGCTCATGCAACCTGTGGGAGGTTTGTGCTTAGAGGAGGAGTTCGATCACATGACATGCTGTAAATCAATCACCCCACATTTTCCCTGGATATTCCCACTGGTGATTCACAGCGCAAATGAAACAGCTGGCACAGTAAAATGTTAACTAAAACTTTCCGTCGTGTACTCCAAAGATTGCTTGCAATGATGGGCCCAGCCGAATAGCGTGAGTTATTCTGGCGAACCGTCTCTTGAGCGGATAGTCTCCCGCATTTGCTATGTCAAATGGAGTAGATCCTGTTCGCCTCGTGGCTAATTGCCGGAATGATTTTGGAGACTCATCTAGAGGAACCGAAAACCGACGTCCGATGGCCAGAGAACCAGAGGCTACTATTGATCAGACATGCGAGGAGACCACTTTGTGATGGAAAGCATTAACTGCCCTCTCTGAGGGTGGACCTCGGAAGAACAAAGTTTGCTTGGGGATAAGTATACACCACCCTCAAAGTGAGATTACCCTTAAACCAAAAACACTATATCCCGGTCCCGTGAGTTTTTTCTAGGAGACAAAAGTTAACCCAAATGTTACCCCCAACAAAACAACCCTACTCGTCTCGAGACGTAAATTTTCATTCCAACAAGTGCTAGAACAAAAACTCATGCAGTGTGCTTTCTTACTCTGGGACCAAGTTTGTTCAGTGGATGATCCCTGGAATAATAAAATTTCCTCAGCATATAAGCACGGCGTTTTTTCATTGTGGTTAAATTTGCAAAGTAATTGAAAACTCGGGGCCAAACAAAGTGGTTCCTTCACAAGGAGGAATCTTTTACAACGAGACAAGTGCAGACGGAAACAAGTAGACGAATGACGTTCGGTGTCCAAGTCCCGTCCCCTCCCGTGCACAGTAAATACTATTACCGACGTTGTTCAGGGTCTGAAGCCATAAAGTGGGTTTGTGAATTTAGGGCTTTCGAAGAGATAATATCCAAAGAGCGCGTGATACACAACATTTTGTTGATACAGACCTCACCCTTTTGGAGAAACCATCCTTGGCAAACACGATGGGGCGTAATATCGATTTCATTTGGTCCGCTAGAGATTATTTGGACAATTAAGTCCCTTCGTTAGAGATTATTCCCCTCTCGCAGAGAAGGAAACGATTGTCGTCTGGTGCCACTCTATTTCGGCAAGTATGCTGACTAGCAAAGAAAACATTCGACAAACACGCACGAAAAATTCCTAAAGAGTGAACTCAGGGAAAAACAGTCGTTACAAGCCCTGTCCTTATCTACAAGGCAGACAGTTCGGTTGCGTAGGCCTGCACGTTTTTAGCAAGTCCAGACAGAAGTCAGTTAACAGAAATTCAGACAACCCACACTAATGTTTGCTCCAAGACATTCTAAATTTGGAACGGCTCTGAAGAATTACAAAAGTCCACCGCCCCAACAAGGAACCATCTTCAAAACACCTTCAATAGGGTACCATGCGATTCGTCTAGGATTCGAGACCTCTAAAGGCGCTGTCCGAAACTCGCAATGAAACCTACCAGACAAAGCTCATAGTGAAAAACTCGCGCTCTTGGTTTTTTCCACCACAAAGAAGTGCATCTATTGGTTCTTAAAGTCCCAAAATGAGAAGAGAAGGATTAGAGAAGCCTTCTGTGGTGCGCACAATACCAAGTTTTTAATCGGACAATCTGGAAAGCAACTGACAGCACCAACAGCCTTGATATCTATTGGTCACCGTTTCTTGTAGGGAGGGTCAGGGGGACCCCTTCCTTGAAGGCCGACCGCACCAACAACGGTGATACTCTTCGTGTTCTCTTCTACACCGCTCTGGCAAGTCACACGATATCCAACTCGCAGATTGCGCCATTCTGAAGGAGGTAGAACAGCAGAACAGCACTCAATCCGGTAGATGATGTTTTGGCATGCCTAGAACATGACCGAGTCGCTGCGCCTGGTGGTGCTGGATGTCTTTTTCAACCGAACTACCTGCTGCACAACCAAATACCCGTTTTCTTCTTACCTCGTTATGAATTCCTCGACGCCATCCAACACCAGTAACGTTTTCGGAGTCGGATCACATCATCTGTCGGCAGAGGCAACGTCTCGGAACCACACAACAGTACAGTTTTTACTATAGCCTGATACACGGACCCTTGAGGTGAAAAACGTCTTTTTGACTCCACGAGTGACGCAAATTAGCAAACGTGATTTGGGCCTTTAAAATATGTGCACTGACTTCACCAGGCACAATTCCGTCAGAGCTAATCCAACTATGAAATTATGTAAAATTCTGCACAACCTCCAATCCTTTTGCTTGAATTGTAAGGGACATTTTAAGAGAGAGACTGTCCGTTCTGAAGCATGACTATGCATTTTGAAAGCGCATGCCAAAAGATGGTATGATGGTGATCAGTTTATTCAACAAAGCTTGCGTTGTGCCTTCGTCTTCAAAAATGAGGGCGATGTCATCTGCGAACTCCAGGTTTTCACCAACAATGATTTGAACGATTTGAAGACCTTTCAGCGTTCGCCTCATCAGTTCATCAATGATAAAGTTGAACATGAACGGAGAGAGTGGATATCCTTGTCGGACACCACTTTGTAGCGAAGTTTTTTAGAGCTAACCATACACTATCTCACGCCCAGAAGTATGTGACTATAGGGACCAGATTAGGTCAACTTTCAGTGGGATAACCTGCGGGGGGAGTGCGGAAGTCAAGAAATACCAGGATTGTGGGTCGCTTGTACATGTGGCTTTGCTCTAACACCTAACGGAGTGTGGAGATGTGGTCGATGCAGCCCCTACCACCATACACACTCACACAGTCTAAACTATGTGATCGGATTATGTTCGCAAACTTCTGGGACAACTTCTGTTCAGCAAGTGTGGTTAAGGGTACTGGCAGATCTAAAGAATCGAAGGCAACTCTAAAGTCAAGGAAAACCAAGATGGTGGTCGTCTGTATAAATGGCATTGCTCTAACACATGACGGAGTGTGAAAGTGTGGTTGGCGCAGCGATCGGAATCCGGCTTGATGCTCAAGGGTGAGGGATTCGCATGCCGCCGTAAGACGACGAGGAATCCCTGACGCCAGAAGTCTCGTTACAACGTGTGTCAAACTGGCAACCCTATGGTCAATACATTCATTGCGACTGGCATTTTGAAGATGGACAGTATTATCGACTCACCTCAGTCTTCTGGGACGGTCTTTTTCCACCAAGTAGACGTAAGTAGGCTAGGCGGACAGTGGCTGAAGAATTCACCGCCGTTCCGCGGTGAATTCTTTTCCATTCTCGTACCATTTGAAAATGTAGTTTTTGACGAAAAAAGCAAATGAATTTTTACAACGGACATGAAAGACTTATGGTTCGATGGAAGCGCCACTGCACCTACGTTAACTTGACCTCGGTGAATACGGCTGAAACGGAGAGAAAAGGGAGCAGCTGCAATCGATCACGTGGTTATCAGTGGTTAGTTGCGTGAGAAGGGAAATTCCGTGCATAAATTTCTCATGCGATTGGTGTGCAAAAATGCTAAACTCATCAAAGAGGGATCGCGAGATTTTAACTTTCTCCTATCTGGGCTTGGGCAACCTGGCCGTATCCCCGCCCTCGTGCTTCCTTCGGGTGGTATGCCAGCTGGGCACCAAAAGGGTGTTACAGCTGAACGATTATCTCATATTATATTGAACTTTCTTGGGTGTGTAGCTACGAAACAAAGACCGCGCCTTTTAGAAACCGGGAATTGCAACCATTATCTTGCATGATCAGTGATTTTCTCTTAGCTATGGTGAACCGAGATGCCTAAAAGTCACGTTAATCTCCCTAGGTCACGATCCCCCCCCTAAATGAACCTGCAGACGGAACGTTCCAAACAAAAGTATGTTCTCTACGTAATCAAAACATCTCACGAAATCTTTCAGGCAGCATCAGCTTGACTGTGAGTGGTCGACATTTCTTAGTCAACGCCAGAAGCAACTGAACTCCATTGGTCAAATCTATTGCGACCCACTAGGTGGACGTAGATGGAGCGGTCACGTGACCTTCCGATTAACAGTTCCAGGCTGTTCCTTCTGGACCAGGTGTCCACCGGATAGTTTGTGCAGCAGTTGAATTTGATTATAGACGCCGTTCTTATCTTACAAGTCAGGTCCTCCACAAGGAGTGACGAACAATCAGACGAAAATTCACCAGGCGTCCAAAGATTGTTTGAATAGTTGGTTAGCCGAAGAACCATTTAACTGCAACATCCATCCGCAGCTTCTGAAAATCAACGCTAACCATTTTTAGAGTGGTATACTTTAGAATACAAAATCACATCTTTGCTACGTCAGTGATCTTCTGCACGGAAGTGTTGCTGACAAGCGGCTGGCCTTAGATCGTGAACTTTGAAAGGTAGGCTCAACTGTCAGTTCACCAGTTTGCATGTTTCACTGTATTACCATAAAAAGTAGGCGGCATCGGTGGTAGAGATGCCCCAAAGAGGCCAGCTATGGCCACTTGGACTGTTGTACGAGAGTGGTCTTTCTTCTAAAAGCTGTTGTATTTGTCAAAAAATGTTGCACAGGTGATCAGCGTCAAAAAGCCTCAAGTTCATTGTATTCACAAGACTTGTCAAACTGGTTTGGAGTGTATATACGTAATGCACTACTCATAAGGTTGCTGAAAATTCTTCGACAGCCCACGACCGGTTTCGCCCTTCTTGGGGCTCATCAGGTAGGCGCAGTCCCCAAATTTCCGTCAACCTTATGTTCTACTTGAACCCAAATTGCACTGTTTTCGAGAAATACACTCATTTGCATATCAATTTGGTTTTTGCGAGAGACTCACCTGGAACCCAGCTGAATCTCCCGTTTGCGATGTTTTCAGGCAACTGAATGTGCTGCACCAGGCCGCCTCATGTTCCAGTTGCTACGATATTCGAGATATCGCGATACATGTATATTCGTAATGGACTACTCATAAGGTTGCTGAAAACTCTTCGACAGCCCACGACCGGTTTCGCCCTTCTTGGGGCTCATCAGGTAGGCGCAGTCCCCGAGTTTCCATCAACCTTATGTTCTACTTGAACCCAAATTGCACTGTTTTCGAGAAATACACTCATTTGCATATCAATTTGGTTTTTGCGAGAGACTCACCTGGAACTCAGCTGAATCTCCCGTTTGTGATGTTTTCAGGCAACTGAATGTGCTGCACCAGGCCGCCTCATGTTCCAGTTGCTACGATATTCGAGATATCGCGATACATGTATATACGTAATGCACTACTCATAAGGTTGCTGAAAATTCTTCGACAGCCCACGACCGGTTTCGCCCTTCTTGGGGCTCATCAGGTTTGGAGTGTATTCACCTCGAAGATTTGAAAAATTTATAAATCAACCACATCAAAGTATGCACTGCTGACGATTTCCAGTAAAGATTAGATAGAAAATGCTTCTCGACTGTCATCACCGGTTGGCAGGATGGGATTTCTATTGAGATTACTAAACCACCTACTTACTACGCTCAGAAGAAAACAAAAAACCGTACAAGTCAGAAGGGCATTTCATCTGGTTAGTGCTCATTCATTCGACATAACGCATAACGAGAGCGATAGAAGGACAGTAGAGTTAAAAGGTTGAACTTTCTCCAAATTTGCGTTGGTCTCACTGTTAACCGGCTTACTATGGTGAGTGGCGTGGTGTTCAACAAATCCCAAGATGTGTATGGGCTTCAACTTGCTAAAAACGCCCAGAGTTTTCAGCACAGACTGGCCGGCTGAATGAAAGCCACCACCCTGAATTTGGATCGTTTCCGTCTATCGTTAACCTATTACTGGCGAAATTTTGGAGCACCAGTCAAACCTCCTAGATGCACGTACGGGAAGGTAAATTGCTACTGTCCAAAACGATAGACTTGTGCTGAGAAGTGATCGATGCGCGGTAAATGCACACAGTCGGAATTTAGCAAAATCTCACCGTTCTTGCTGTCCGTCTTAGTATTGCGTCCAAAACGCGACAGCTGATTGTTGGCCATTGACGAAAACCTACTCGAGTATTGACGAAACATTCGGTCCCATAGCAAGGCGAACAAACCAAATGCTGTTGGATCAATCCCGGGAGCCAATATCCTGCTGTTGTATACGCTGATGTGATGCTGGCAGACCAGTGTGCTGCTGAGTTCCCAACGAGCGAAAAAATCAAGACTAACCTGTACAGGAAAGGTGTGTAAGGACAAATGACAAGGATTGACATGACCTGCATCATGTGATCAAAATATTTTAACCAATACAAGACAAGTGTGATGTCAACACAGACGAATAGATCCACACCGAGACTGTTCACACGAAGAGTGTGCTTGGCGGACTGCCGTGTGATCAACCTCGACGAAGCAGCTCCGTATGTAGGCAAGATACCTTGACAAGAATTCTCGGCAACTTTTCGTTCATTGGTGGTCGACAAAATAATCATGTGGGAGTGACAGTGAGGGTAGTCTGATTTCAGACTCCGGAAGTTCGCGTTTATGTAAACCGAAGGCACTGTTCCAGTACACAAACCACGTTTGGAAGCATTTTGTGCGGCCACTGGTGTATACGTGCGCGTTTGTATGATACGCGTAGGCTACAACATCGACAGCAGATTCCCATGTCTTGCACACAAACTGATGTGTTTGATTCAGCCTGTGACACTGAGAGACTGAATGAGATCAAATTTCTGCGGGTCACCAAATAAACGGAGTTTTCAGTCTGGCTCCAATCGTCCGGTGGTAGGATAGGATTCTGCTAGGACACGACTGAATGACTGACACAAGGGAAACGATGGTCTACGGGGACGCATAACTGATGACGACATCTTATCGCTCACACAGGCTCTATTTGAATAGACTTTTGTCAGTCAAGATGGATATCTTTCATGGACGTGGAATACATATGGCTTGTGATGTGTATACGACCGAATGGATCATGTATGACTCTTTGTGGCAGAGTTACTGAGTTGATTTGTGACTACTGACGTCTTGTTCTGGTGTA
Organism: Clonorchis sinensis; assembly: GCA_003604175.2. Classification (NCBI taxonomy): domain Eukaryota; kingdom Metazoa; phylum Platyhelminthes; class Trematoda; order Opisthorchiida; family Opisthorchiidae; genus Clonorchis; species Clonorchis sinensis. The sequence continues at coordinate 25,346,217 of CM030375.1, forward strand.
AAAAAATTCTCTGGCCTATCATGTAGTCCTACCACTATCGCGAAACAGAAACTTTGCATACTGGAGTTTCCTGAGTTCCGCTGAAATGAAGAGGTTGAGACTCATATCTAGGGTCCCCGTCGGACAGGATAACTTCAGTCAGAATTCCAGGCAAAGCGAGATGTTGTAGCCGTGTGTGGATGGGTTCACATCTTCAAAATTAGTCAAGTGACCGGTTTCAACCACGTGCCAGATGCAGCGAGAGGAGCGTTTAATCGGATTCGGCGTTTCTGAGCGTAGATGCTTGTTCGCTTGTTCACTCCGGTGTAGACTTTAGGGGCAAGTCTGATGGTACGGCGGTCGCTTTCACGACAAGCTCAATCTCTCACTGAAAGGCGTCGAAACCCAGAACTGACGGACTAGTTATCTGATAGTTAAAAGGTTTCGAATCCGGAAAGGCGTATCATTTTCACTCTAACTTGTCCCTTTTCATTGGGATTGGGATCATGAATACTGTTGAACAGTTTTTATCCAACCGGAGAGGTGAAACATAGTGGTGTATGATCTAACTTACGGAAGTAAAACATTCTCAAGCGAATGAGTATCGAGCATGAACGAAGGTTGAAACACACAGGGCCTGAGGATAAGTCAGTCACAATTCGGTGACTCTGTGCGCGTCGCGAATCACTCATGCGTCATCGGGCCACATTGATGTCGATGGCTTGATAGACCAACGTGTGGATTAGTTGTACGTCAAGCAACGGTTAGGTTGGCAGACCAGCAACACAGCCCACTGCATTGGGTGATTGGCGGACGGGTACCGGAACTGCCGTAGATGGTGCTTGACGAGATGCTACTGATAGGGAGAAGATGAGATAACAGTGGAGTTAAAATTGTGATGATCCTCAGGTCCATGGGTTCTCAGGCCACATAAGCGAACCATCTTTTGAAATGCCGTCTGACCGTATACCGTACTACGCTTGATCGCTAAGCTGCCTCAAGAGAGACCACCACACCACTCAAGCACTTCATTCCATTCCTTTGAAATTCCGCTTGAAAGACCAACAGGCGAAGTTCAAGATTTGGGTTTCTTACACTAAGACACCAAGTAGGCACATTGCTACCTACAGTACACACGTTTGTTTACGAATCGGTTCACAAACATGGTTTTCTGATAAATGAACCCTCAATACTGCAGTAACTCCCTAACGCCAGACCTCTCCAAAGAGAGGTTAGTGCCCGCAAGAAGACACGGCAATACTCCCCAAAATAATATAGAATAAACTACTTGGATATGTAAACCTGATCGTGTACACTTCAAAGGAAAATCGAAACGAACATGGGATAAGCCACGTAACACCCCGTTTCCATTCGTGAATTAAATTTTGCCCAGTGATTGCCACGATTTTCAGCAAATCGCTCGCCAGGGCGCACAATGTATGACACCATCTCTCTCCGATTTTCATATGATACATGAAGGGTAGGACCAGAAAAAACATTGTAGAAAGCATAGTGGCACAAATTACTGGACAATCATGTCATCAACAGGGCCTTTCGAATAAAGGTCACCGTCCTGAAGAATACATGACATCACTCCGAGAAGCAAACGATTTCGTTTTGTTATCTCTGACTGCTGTCTCCGCTCCAGTGCCTTGTTTCGCAGTCAAGAGCCACAACCACTTTATTGCAAATCAGCGAGTGCGTGTAGGTACAACGGCCTTGCGCTGTATTTTTAAGGGCACTGTCTGACCTTGCTCCAAGGCTGGCATGCGCTGACCTTGATCCAAGGCTGTCTGATTGGCGTTTAGTGAAGTTTGAGAGTCTCATTAGGTTTCGAGTATTCTGAGATAATCTTCACGAATGTGACCTTCCTGATACATTTACGATTCCTTTGAAGAAAATCCACTCGAGAATTTCACCACTTCATTCTCAATTGGTAACCTGCACGTCACATAGGCTGGACACTAATGGTTGGCAAGAAAGTACAAATTTCACTCATTACTAATGAAGCACTTCTACTGTGTGATGTCGGCAACGCGAATTTCGAGTTTTAGACGTTTTCACATGCGGGGTCACACCAAAGAAATCCTCCGGAGAATGGATCGGGACAGGTTCACTGTCCCCTGAGCTCTTTAGTGTAACCAATGAATGGTAAAGTACTGATAAATATCTTTCCAAGTAAGAGTTTGAGTACAACTCAGCGTGAATAGTCCAATCCCGTCATGCAAGAGTCATGTGAATGCGGCAGAATATTGCCTAACAATGTCTCACCGGAAACATCGGTATAATCAGCTGATTAAACTGTATTGACTTGACACAGCTTTAGGCAACTGGCAACGGACAAAACATCCACAGGGGAGCAAACATGGTCAAAATGACAGCACGTACGAATTTGGTTTTCTGAGGGAGTTTTACTCACGCTAACCACGAAAACGCTGCCTGTGGACAGATGAACCAATCAACAACGTAACTGATGACATTCAACTCGCGATAAAAGAATAAAATGATGAAAAGCTATTGATTATTGATCAGGTGGCTGTTGAGCTGTTCTCAGAGCTTGGTAGTGGACTTGCAAGCGTTTCCTCACCATACGAGGAGACATCACCAGTACGCGTCATAGACGAAGCTGACACAGCAGCCTTTTCAAGCACACTGAGATGCACCACAACACTATGGAGTCCAAGGCCACAGAAGAGGAACGTTTGTACAAAGCTTTTCAAAGAAATGAATACCCGAGAAACTTTAGCTGGGGAACCTTGGGAAAACCCGACAGGATCACCACCCAGACATCAATATCGTTTCTGAAATGACTGCAAGACTGGTACGACGGTATAACAAAACTGTGGGCCAAAACGCAGTGTAACCTTGTGGAAACAACTGTCAAGACCAAAAGAAGGCTTGGACACAGCGATTCGGCTGGTGACGAAACGTTTGCAAGCTAACTTCCCTGCTTGGCGAATAAATCAGTGGCCAGTTGTTCAACCACTAGTAAACACACCTTAACGATCAATATTTCGACAAATCATCAACCTAGCATATTTAGTCCAGAATCTTACGACAGCATTTTGGATTCCGGACAACAAGTAGAATACCGTATCTAGGACAGTGGGAAACCAACATATGTCTGTAAGTGACGGTGACCACCAGCAAAGTGAACGTATATTGTCTAATTGCTGGAGTGAAGCCTGATCGCACTACTGAAAGATCACGTTCAAAAGTATTCTCTGTGATTTCGCACCATCTTGGGCCAACTTATACCTATTGGCAGAAAGGAATGAAAAAAGAACGAAATATTTTCTACACATTAGTTGTTACTTCTGTTCCAAAGCACAGGGGTAAAATGCAAGCCACATTCGCGAACTGTGGGGGCTCTATCGCCAGGACGTGTCGAGGACCGGAGCTATCCATTTTTTTTTGAATTCCGTAGGAAGCATAGAATGCTTGATGGCCTGACTTTCATTGGTTGTAATTTCAACTGATTTCTCCGATTTGTTCGCGTCTCATCTTGACCAGTAAGCTATCTCTAGCTTGATTTCAAGAAGTCTTTTGGGTCAAACCGAACTGCAGACATCGGATTAGAACATCGGATTAGTAATGCTGAGGTACGTCAGATGGTCTTAAGAAGAAGGAACTCTCCCGCGATAGATGAATTGCTCACGCTTCATAGGCTGCGCTGGTTGGGACATGTACTCCGCATGCCAGAAGACCGTCTGCTCCGCAGAGCTCTTTTCGCTCAGCCCTGTGCTGAGTGGAAGCGACCAAGAGGTGGACAGTGTATGACCTGGCAACGAAGTACGAAAACGCTAACCAGTAAACTTAGTCGGGTGGGCAACTGCCGCCTCCCTGGATGGGGACCCCGGGACTCAAATCGCCAGTGGTTAATGACACTGGCAGAAATGGCCCAATCGAGCAGTCAGTGGCGCTCCTGCATCAAAGCTATCGCCTTCAATGCGTAGCTACTCAATTTCCAAACAAACCGAACATACCTTCGCCTCCAAGGTTTCGTTGTACGTTCCACATTCTCGTTTTCCGGTGATCGAAACTGTAGCAGCTGGAACCAATGTGCCTATGGTACACGGTTTATAGCTGATAAATTGAATTGAATTGAATTGCAGACCTAAATTATGTACACAATGTTGTGTCTAATATATTCATTTGCACTCTTTAGTGATTTATTTTGGCTAGAATCCGGTAGTCTCTAAAAGTTTCTAGAGGCCAAAGGATATGCCATTGAAGCTGCTATCAGCTTTTTTGACGTACAACCTATGAATTTGCAACATAGATACATGATTTCTTATTCAATTTCCCCAGTGAAGGTAACAAAACACGAGATTTGTCGAGCAACGTATCCTCGATTTGTTAACTGTCAATGAAGTAACTCTGGATTGTGGCTCACTTAGTCAAAAAGCTGTTTAGTGAATTCACAACATCAAGAGTAAAAGGTCACGCAGGCAGGCATAATCCGTGAGCCCGTAGCGTATGGTCCTAAGTTCAGAAGGTCAGGTACCCCCGCCTAGTTTAGCTCCCCATTGTCCCGTTCAATTTCGCCGCGGCGCAACGAGTTATTTGATTTCAGTGTGCTCTCAACCCCGACTTGCGTCGGCGGGGTCGCTCTGCTCGCGTTTAGACCGCAGTTTGTCGGGACGACCAAAGCCTAATCACAGATGAAGTGTGAGGGTGCAGTTCAAGGAGTCTGTTTACGCAATGCAGGCTTGATCCAGGGGTCAGTGTAGAACCGTGTTGACAAAACTGACTCACGAAACGGCTAGCTGTTGGTGGTGAGAAAGTGCAACACATCAACGTACCGCACGCTTCTCACTTTATATAAGTGCAAATGACACAAACAACCGAGATTGTGCAGAAAAAAAGGTCGCGGGTCGTAGGAAGGTCGATGAACAGTTGGAACTCACGTAGGCATGCATGAATGAGCAAGGGCTGATGTGGAGTGACAGCAGTTAGAATCGGCGAGGTCTTAATACAATGTTCTTACAGGTGAAAGCAATAGAATGCCGACCAGACTGAAGGAAATTTGTGATTCGAAGACGGGAAAAATAACGGGAACTCTAGGGGAACCTTGCTATAGTTAAGTTCGTTTTTTCGAACATAGACTGCCATTGTCAAAATATCTGAGGCTTCACTTTTGTCTAACGCAGTTATTCGACGTAACTGATTGTCTCGATAGCGGTGAATTATATCTCAACATATTTCCAAGCTTAGGTTTTGCTCTGAGGACAAGAAATTTCAGATAGACTACACTTGTTAACAACATTCGGTGGAAAATGAACATTCAGTGGGCAACGATCCTTCAATAATGGCCCCCTCTTTATTGTGAGATCAGATTCCTGAAGGTAACCCCAGAACGCCCGGAACCTAATGAGACCCTAAAACTTCACCAAGATCTCAATAGGGAAGCCTGCAAGCATCCAGGTGAGTCAATCATTCAGTCAATTCACAAAAAGCCGATAAGTGTTCGGGCACGCCACAGAAGCACGACCGAATGTGATCAGCGTTCAGGCATTTCATAGAAGCACGATCGATGTTGATGGGTGTTCACTAAACGCCTACCAGACTGCCTGGATCAATGTCAGAAAGTGCCCTTTAAATAGTTCGGGGCCGTTGTAACTTTTGCACTCGCACGCTCTCGCTTGTTTACAATAAAGTTGTTGCGTTCCTTATCGGTGAGTCTTTTTCCGGCACTAGGCAGTCAGATCAACAGATTGGTGGCTTCGCAGATATAACAGATTCGTTCCTAAGGATACACTATGAATCTGTTTGAGATGTCTATCGAAAGACAGAGTGTCAAGATCTTTTCGGCTGTCTCTTCTCCACAGCTCTACCTTCAGGGAGGGGCAACGATCACATCACCTGCACTGACTCCATTCCATGAAACGTTCCGCTGAATCAGCTATAAATGAACTGAGAACAATAGGAAAAAGGGTAGTGGGATAACGCAGTGTTTCTGGCAGCAATCGTTGTCATAATATTCAACCGACATACTCCAGTTTGACTGGACTACTAACTCGACCGAATCCAGCTGAATATCTCGTTCACAATGATCCGCTTCAATTGAATGAGCTACACAATGTTGGTTTCATTTTTCAGTTGGTACGATATTCGCGACATTTTACTACATTGTATAGACGTAATACACTACTCAAAAGGCTGCTGAAGACTCTTGGATAGCTCACGACCGGTTCTTTGGGGCTCATCAGGTCATCATCAGCGGTCCCCGAGCTTCCGACAGCTTTTTCTAGTAGTAGGCTGATGAAGAGTTTTCAGCAAGCTTATGAGTAGTGTGTCAAGTCTAGAAAATGCTCTCATATTTTTTGGTGAACCGAAATCAGGGGAAAAAGCGCCATTGGGCATCAGAAAACAAAAAACGGACATCCATTTCACTGCGATCGGTTGACCCAGCATTAAGAACCTTACTGCAAACCACAAATATTTCAAAGCGTAAACATCCTCAACTTTCGCAGAAAGAAGCCTATTTGCACTGTCAAATGATGGTGGTTTTAGGATCATTTCGCACGTTGGGGGGCATACAGCATACCACAAATCATTCGCTTGGTTTCCTTTGACAAATGAAGAATTAATTTTTTAATTATCCACCTTATGAAGTTGAAGAATGTGTGTATAAAGCGTGCCGAGACTCTATTCATACGGGCTGCACCCTTCTAGAGGTTCGACATATATGTGTCCGGTCCCGGAATTTTCGTCAACATTTTTCTTACTTTCTGAGGTTCCATTCAATCTCATCAGTTGCTGAGGTTTCGTCAACCAATAACACATGCATGGTAGCTGTAGCGTAAAGTACCGGTTACTATAGTCCGTGGACATTCTGGATGAAAATTGAAGCTACTATAAGCAGTGTCCAATGATAGACATAAGGATTAATCTAATTACTGTAATGCAATGTAATGTAATTATTGTAATTCATGTTTACAGAAACATTACTTCCACTTACCTGAACCATCTCCTGAAATGTCGAGTAAATTAGTCTTTGACAGAAGGAGATCCCGGCCATCTTCTCGGAACTACACAACACGAGAGCGAACCACGCTCCAACCAGTGCACATTGAGGTTTGACCGATAAACACTAGATTTTGGCTAGACATCAGCTCACCAGCACGTCTGTGCGAGAAACCACAATCATGACGCCAACACGGTCGATATGGCCTGAGGGTGTGCGCATTAGATCTTACCTGCGTCTCCTTTGTATTGGATCTGGGCCCCGCTCCACACTTGGTGCCGCACTGGCGATCGATGGGCCCGAAGACAATACAAACAACGATTACATCTCCGTCCGCCAACAATGCCGCCTCACTGATAAGCTCGACAGAGCTTGCCCGAAGGTTCCAGCAAGCAGCAAGCAGTGGACATGACAGAAAACCTTACTGAGTTCCATTCGTCCTGTCGATGTCAGGCAAAACCAGGACTTGACGCGAACACAAATCCTCCCTTGGGCTCCAACTTTAAGAACAAAATCATAGAAGCATATTTATTTTAGGCATGTAAAACATATTGAAGTCGCACACGAAGAATTATATGCAACAAACCTGTCAAGGGATGCTTCAATGAGTCAGCTCGCTAGGTTACAAATTTTGAAGCTGGTGGCGAACGTTCCCAAAGTCCAAATCCCTTTTAACAGCTGTGTGTGTTTGACTGAACAGGTACCACACATGTACGTTACGTTTATGAAGTATGGGAATGCATGAGGATGCTGGTTTTTTGTTATAAGTACTGAGACGGTGAGGACATCGTATTAATTTCGTCTGGTCCGAGTTGTTGAAGGGTTTGTTGGATTTCTTAAAGAAAGAGTCAATATTCTGTCATAGTTTTTTGATTGAGTGAAACAATTGGCAATAAATTAACCAAGCGTGTTCCACCGTGAGCCTGGAACAGGTTGATAAACCGTCGATTATTGTGATAGTAAACTTGGTAAACGGATTTCCACTCGTCAATATTGATTATCGAGATCGTTAAACGACACTTCAGAGTGGTAAAAATTTGTCCTAGTGGACAGGAGAAACAGCCGATTCACCATTCGTAACAGTGATCCTTGACCATATCGCACCTTGGTGAGACTTTCGGGTTCGAACCTTGGTGTCGATCTCGGAACACAGAGTCAGTCTCCAAACTTCTTACCCAGTAATCGGCTCTCTTAGTTTACGCCGAGTGAGGTTGGAACGTTCTCCCACTCTTTCCTACCTTTAACAATACCCAAATTATTTCAGCAGAATATCGGCTAGGGGTTGTGCGGAGCCATTTCACGGGCTTCGTGCTGCAAGTAATCGATTTCCACTCTTTTGGTCGGGTCTTTACACTGGTTTGCTCCGTGTGATCACGGATACGAGGGCATCCGAGTCGGCGAGAGTTGTGCATGTCATGTCCTGGTTCACTTGACACCGACACGACGACTGAACTTCAGTAAGGCTTCCTGCCATTTCCACTGCTTACTGTTCGAAGAGTACTGGTGTAACGGTGTGTACTACTGACCAAGCATGCGAGTAGTCTATGGTCTGGTTTCTAAGCTCCATTTCCGTATCCAATGGAAGGTGAAGTATATTGTGGAAAATGTGGAACCGCTTTGCACCGTTTGTTTGCCATTCTGTAATAGTCAATCAATATCCCGGAAAGTTCGAGAGGATGCTTGAGAATCCTCAGTTTTTTACACTATGCGCAAATGAGATATTCACTTTCGTATCCCATGGCTTGTAGCCGTTCAGTTCGTGTTTATTAATAAATGACTTCAAAGCGAAGGATTTTCCTCCTTTCACTGATAGCTTCGGGCAAGTTTCATTGAGCTTACTTGTTCGACATAAGCTTGATTTCCGTAGGATGGCATAGTTGGCGGACGGAGATGTGGTCGTGGTTTGTATTGTCTTCGGGCCCATCGATCGCCAGCGCGGCACCGAGTATGGAGTGGGGCCCAAACCAAGCTCAAAAGAGATGCAGATGGGATCTAATGCTCAGTCCCTCAGGCCATAGCAACCGAGTCGATGTCCGGATTGTGGCTTCTCACACTGACAGGCTGATGAGCTGATGTCTAGCCGAAATCTGATGTTTATCGGTCAAAGCCCAATGTCCACTGTTCGGACTGTGGGCTTGTGTCATCAGGGGCGACGTGCACATAGCTTACTGTGAGAGACCTGTCGTCTAGATTGGCTAGTTAGAGGGACCGTTGCGCTTCAGGTCTCAACGGATCAACGCGTGAGCTCACGTCACAGTTCGAAACGTCGATAACACAGTACACTTGTCATCGTAGGTGCGTTTGAGTGACGGAACTCCACACGGAGCAATCAGCTGGACTGTCTCTAGGATCCGTGGGATAGTTCAGCCCCGCGGCTTCAATTGTACCAAGCCTGATTAAGTCAGAATGTCCACACGGTATGCAGCTGAGTTACGGAGTCCGGAGTTGCTCTTTGAACATATCTAGGGGAATATTACGTTCATGATGTTTTTTTCTCGACAGTTCAAATGTTACACTCGAAAAATCTCATTCAGTGTATATATATATATATATGATTATATTCCAGGCCCGAGTTTATTCTGTATTTTGGCAGGAGTACGCAGAAATCCATTTTTAGCTTTCCTCTGTTTTGAGAATCATTTTAGCTTGTCCGGGTTTATTGCTGTGTTCAGAAGAGATGCGAAGTCTGGTCAGCTCGACCTGACTGAAATGGTGAGCGTACTTTCCCCTCGGAGTCCTAATATTAGCGAAACCCAATGACTGATCGCCGCCCGCAGAGCACACAACACATCTCATGGCCAACACGTCCGACGTGCTAATTACCAATGCGAAAACCAGGACAAGCGAAACTGTCTGGGCACTTTGACGTCAATGTCCAAAAACCAGGACACCAGGCGGGGTCGCGCGTCGCAGCTGGCGTGGTACCGTGCGCAAGAGACGTGGAGAAATGTCGGGAGTGTAAACTGGTGACCGTGCTAAGCCATCAATCACAACTGCCCACGTTCTCTCGTCATTAATAGAACGATCGGCAACCGTAAAGTGATCTCCGTGGTCAGATTTGTCCGCACGTCTAGGCGACGAACCACGTTGGTAGTCACATCAGAGGTGGGTATTCCAAATTCTCTCCAGAATCAAACATGGCAAAGACACCAGTCAGAAAATATGCAAATTTGCTGTATATTTGGCGATTCAGAAGTGAATCAGCGGTGTACATGGAGTCTATGCTAATATCTACAATCGTGCCACAAAATTCCTCAATTCGACTGAAATGCTGAGCTTTCTAATTGGCCAGAGTCCAAAAATGTGTATGTAACCGACCACAGGATAGAATACCCTGAGCAAAGTTAAAGTAAGATAGACCAGACAGGTTTGTGACCTGGAAGCAAAACACCCTGAATGAATGAATGACAAAAATGGGGTATTCTAGTCGTAACGTAACTATTCCAGGTAAGAAATAGGCTTGATGGAAATTCAAAGACTGCGTCTACCTGATGAGCCTTAATGAGGGTCGAAAAGGTAGGGGGCTGTCCAGGTTTTTCATAGACTATATGAGTATTACGGAAAGATGTGATAGCCTATCAGAAAGCTTCACATGACGTAGACTGCTAATAGAAAAATAAAACGCTTCTTATGGGATTTTGAACCTGTCACGTGAAGATAAGTATGGAGGAGACAGACACGAAAAAACGAACTGCCATTTTTATGAACAATACAGTATAAATCTTGGTACACTCTGGAACACCCAGCTCACTGATCAAGAAAAGCTATCGCAATCTCATATCACGTGAATAGGAGACTAACGGATCAACCGAACTGCACCAATGGCCACCCGATTTCGGCTGTGGGCAGATGTACAGGCCGTTTCTCCTCCTTCTGCGTGCTTTCAAGGGTTGGGAAACCTTGAAGAAGACACTGGGTCCAGTGGGGCTCAGACTCAGAATGAACGACAAAGATGGAAGACTATTGACGATGCTCGCAGCCATGAAACTGTCCATAACACCCATGTGATCTGGTGCAAACAATGCTTGCCACATGGACTCATCCAGGATACCTAATCGGTTTTCGTTATGCGGTAAAAGGAGCTATATACTGTACCGATCACAAAAATTACGCATGGAGCTGAATTCACTAGAGATTAGTCTGATATGCGCGCCTAATCACGTGTCTCACTTAAGAAACTATCAGGTCGTGGATCAGGTGGAGACTGATTCAAGTTGAATGGAACAAGATTGACGAACGGAGAGACTGCATCAAAGTGTTCTGAATCTCTAGTGCAAAGACTATTGAGTAACAAATTCTGGAGCACATCCGAAAGCCGGTGGGCTTGAATACGAAAACTTATTCAAACAGCTGTTGTGGATACAATTGAACCAAAGCAAGAAAGCAGACAGAATAATTACTCACCGATATCTAACTCGGCCTTGGTCAAAGCTATTCAGGCTCGAAGGCAAATCAGACGCGTGAGGATCCCGTTTCTTTGGAAAATCTGCGGGAAACAAAAAGTGAACGGTGGATCAAACGAATTGAAGAGATCCAGTCGTACAGAGACTGCCGTTGTCACAAAGAATCATCTACCGGTCTGGAAGACACCAGTGGACCAAAAGTTTAGTAAATTGAGCTGATAGATAACAAACAAAAGGAGCGAAAAACCAAACAATCCTAACGAAAGTCTGGTAGCTTAAATGCATTACTTTTGAACACTACTCAATCGACCACAACTACATAGACCATCTACCACAACATAAAGTGAAGCTCTACTGAGATGACTTACGTTGAGTCGCAGAACTAGTGAGAACCATAAATTCTCTGCAGAAAGGCAGAGTGAAGAGAATGGACGGCTGCTTCAAAAAACTTTACAAGACTAGAGAACCGACGCTGCAGAACAGATTACTCCAGCTTCTACGAGCAACTTTGTATACGGAAGATGCTCCCTACAATTTTGAGGGTGGAACGATAATTCTTCTGCGTGAAGGAAAAGCGATTCGAAAGAACACGGATAACTACCGCGGAATCAGCCTCCTATGTACTGCAGGAGAATTATGATTAAAAAAACTAGTCTCTGGCAGTTCTGAAGGGAGGGTGGATTTGAAGGTGTTTGAAGTGCGATTGACTTAATTTTGACTGCAAGACGAATCCAAGAGGGTTATTGTGAATGCAACCAACCGCTCTATGGACTGTTTGCGGACCTAACCAAAGCCTTTCACTCAGTCAGCAGAGAAGCACTGTGGGCCTTTCAGGTTGTTAACCTCATCAAACTTTTTCACACTAAAATGAAAGCCCAGGTGTGGACCTGTGCTAGTGGTAGCCTGAAACGTGAAGCTCCGAACCACATGCCATGACATCATCATCATCATCATCATCATCAAAGACAGCAACATCAGTGTTGACACTGATGCTTCACTGCTGTACCATGGTTGTACGAGGGCTGGGATACTGCCAGGGCGCCCACACCTAGACAGGAGGACGATTGAGGTCCTCAACCAAAGCCTTCAGCTCAAAAGCCTAACCGTAAGGCAGCGGTGTTGGGCTGGAAATGCAAGTACATTACCATTTTTACGGAACACGTCGCCACACATGTTCCAACCCCCAACCTGGAGGGCCAGGAGACTGTGTTCGTCAGACCTCTACCCATGGACCAACCTGGTATGAGAGACTCTGTGAGTGTCACGCGGGCACCCCCCAGTATAGCTCAATGGGTCGCCGAGGTACACAAACCGCCACACCACGGTAAGGTCCAGTCTCTTTGTGACGGACATGCCATGAACAAACAGATGTCTAATGGAAACAGTACTTTTGAGAATGATAGTCGATCAAATATTGCCACATTGATATCAGGAACATACATTAAGAGTACTCAACTGATTAAAAAACTTCCAAGATTTTCTTCATACCTATTCACCAAGTAGTCATCCTCAATTGAGCACTCCCAAAAAGGGGGGTGCCTCGCACTTAAAAGCATTTTTTGTATTTCCGATTGACGAGTGTGCTTTGAAAAAGTTTGCTTGGATCGTAACGAAAGTAAACTATGACGGAGGCCTAAATGATATCGCAAAACTGATGAAACATGATGATGTTCATGAAAGCCTCGATTGTTCACGTTTTTATTTACGTAAACATTTGACGGTGCTGCTTGTGGAAAGCCCAAACACCGTCTTAAAATACGCTTGACCCATATTGTCCATACATAGTGCAGTGTTCAAATGTCTTGGTATAAAACGGGTACGGTCAATCTCAAGGACCTTGCAATGTAAACAACTTTAAAGTGGCTAATCTGGGTGGGCAACTGCCGCCTCTCTGGATGGGGACCCCGGGACTCAAATCACTAGTGGTTAATGACATTGGCAGAAATGGCTCAATCGAGCAGTCGGTGGCGATCGTGCATCAAAGCGATCGCCTTCAATGCTTAGCTACCCAATTTCCGAACAAACTAGACAAGACTTTTGTTCGCCCTTCTGGGATCCATCTGGGGAGGGTGCATGGATCAGGCACAGGACCCTTTGAGTAGCAGTTGCAGGCATCTGAAAAAGAATCGACAGACAAAGACTGTCATCGTACACGAAATCCCTAAAGTTCTATCGTCCGCAGTCGGATACGACGGTTTCCGTAAAAAAAAGTCCGTCGAACTTCCCAGCGATTTGTTATCGCAGTCCTGCCCTGAGCGATGCTGTTACAACCGCAGTCAGTTGCTTTACAGTTGCTTTAAAACAGCTGTTAGGAAGTCACATCATCCATGGAGCCTTTAACAGCCTTTAATCTATGCCTGAATTTTGACAGTTGGCTACTGATAACGGAATCCATTCTAGCCGACGTGTCCTTCCTAAGAGGAAAATCAGCGTAACTCAGTCGTTCCTAGCCTGACAGTATTTTTCATGTACACCAAGTAGCTTAGTTTCCGGTGACTGAGAACTGAGTAAACTGTCTCCTTCCCCCTCCCTCACCCCCATATGTGCTTTTCAGTCAGCCTAAATCAGGAAATGCCGTTCAGGAAGACCGTTGCGGCAGACCAGTACCCATCCGATAGCTGACTTCACTATACGTAGAAACCACGCGTTGTCCTAATATCTGTCTTTGATCTGTGCTTACTTACTGGGTTAAGAGGATTCCGTGTCTTAAATGACTACATTCTAGTCTGGAATTCTCCTTTCATTCTTTGAACCGTAAAAGTTTTAGGCGATCAATTGATACAGTTGATTTGCAACTTAGTCGCAATAGAATTTCCATAGACTTTTCGAAAAATCAACTGATAATAACATAAATTTAGTCCAGCTGTGAGCTTCTCTACTCTGCTTATGCACACGCTAACCGCAACATAACGCCAGTTTCAAGGTCATTCATTCCCTGGACTACCCAATAATCCCTAGGTTGTGAATTTCAGATCGATTTCTCAGTCTACCAGCAAAGCTGCAAACTAGACTAACTGTGGCGAAATCTAATCGCTGTTGGTCGCAGTGTGAAAAACGTGACCGCCGGACGCTGACGTAAACAGACCCAGTATTTTATAAATAATATAAGAAATTGATTTACAAATAAGTGTATTGTCACTACAAATATCGCTTTCTCGAAAGCATCTGTTTCATATTGCGTTACCCAGTTAAAACGAAGTTATATTCAACTTCTCCCATGAAAACCAAATTGATCTGCATCTGGGTGTGTTTGTCGAAATCAGTCCAATTTGGGTTCAAGTAAAAACATAAGGTTGGCTTTAACTCGGGGACTGCGCGCCTACCTGCCCTAAGAAGGGAAAAGGGTTGCTTTGGAATAGTCCAACATGTAAAAGTTGATCAGGAGGAGGAAAATGAATTATGCTGATTGGATCAGGGTGTTCTACGTGTCTGCTGTAGAAAGGGGATGATAAGGGCTCATCTGATCGAAATCTGCAAAGTCCATCGGGGACCCTTAATGGTGGACAAATGGAAATATGTAGACTTCGTGGACAGTTTGCGCCAAACAGATCATTTTAAAAGAGGATATCCAATAGCACAGTTTTAGAAACCTTCCTCCCTTTGAAGGTACCCCCGCCGGTCGTGGGTGTCGAGGTCTTTTCAGCAACCTGGTGGGTAGTTCCCTTTATGATAATATAAGAAATGTTTGGTAGTGTTATAAACTTTTTTTGAAAACGCTGCTAATTTGGTGGCTACGGTCGATTAAGACACACTATCGAGGTGGTTACCATGGTTCATAGTGTTTCTGTGAGTATACTACACCAAACCCCAACTCAGCCTTTCCGAAAAAACATCTTTTGACTTGAAGCGATTAAGCCTTTCGATCTATAGAGTAATCAACGTGGTGAGTAAAAAAATCTGTGATTGATGCAGCGAAACGAACCAGTTAAGAAGAAAGTGAATGTTCCGTCTGTAACTTGCACCCATAGTACTACTCGTGATCATCACAGCCCGGCAACAATCCCGATCGATTTCCGGACAAGGAGTGCTGAAGCGGCCAGTTGCGCTGACTGTGACCGACCAGACACTCGCTGTGATTGAATGAGTCAGCGTGGTTTGATGATTAGATGAATGACTGACTCGGTTCCTCAACTTAGGCTCAACTGTTTGGATCGTACATCGATATCTGTCCCTAATCGTAGCCAGGATGGATTTTGCGGTAGAGTGAAATAAACCTAGTGCCTCCTAAGGTAACCTGTATGATCGAAGTTGGGCAATGTTGCGAGTTTACCTCTCGGGAATGGACTTTGTACACAAGAGGATGAACGGGTGGCAAACGACAAAATATCACTCTGCTTCTCACAGTTTAGAGGTGCATTCCGATAACTGTTCAGAAATGTACGAATTAGGATTGTGGCTAAGATTTGAGGATCTACTCTCGTTTGCCTTGATTCAATGGGCCTGGAGAGTCTGACACGCCTCAAACTGTAATGTTCATACTATTCGTAGACCAGGTGAACGGGAAACACAGCGTGCTAATCGTCACCCCGCGAAGACCACCCATGCCCTTCACCAATGCCCTACTCCAGGCAGATACAAGTGAGTTCTAGTCAACAGGCAATAAACCAAATGAGAAGTTTAATCCAGGTCTACAAAGATATCAACTGAATCAACTGGTGCAAAACATCAAACAATGAACAAGGGGCGCAATGAAATCAGAAGGCAATTCTATGTTAGGGCTTCGTCGAGAGAGAGGCAGAGAGCTCAGCGATGCTTCCGGACGTTTTGAGATCCAAAGCCTCCGTAAATCACCTAGCGGCAATGCTGTTGAGTGTGTGAATTGTGACTGATGTTTCTTTATTATTTTGTATTATTCAAATCACCCCTAGCTGTGTGAATTTGATTCCATGTTTCAAGATGTAATACCTGCAATAGCACTGATGCGTATGGTCTATCGATGTGGAAAGTTTCGAGATCCATATCCAAGAGGAAATGTTACCGTCACTGACTCCAGGTGACTGCAAATTCATCTCATGTGCAGTGATCTTGAGCATACGTCCACCTGAACCCCTTACAAACCCTCAGTTCACCAGCGTTCGGAATTCCCGTGTCCTCGTGAATTTGTTGAGCGCGACTAGCGCACACATTGGCAGTGAGCACTATTCTAAATTTGATGCAATTTTTAGCTAGTGTGAAGGCCTTGTAAGATCATGAAATGAGCAAGTCAGTACCACGGATCACACATTACGATGTTGATGTACCCATCCAAATGTCTCTGTTTATTGTCGTAACTAGGTCAAATAACAGGAAAACTCATTAAGATGAAGCAATGTTTCCCTCCTTTTAAATCGTCCAGAGATGCCTTTTGGGCCATCACGTGAAGTCAACTTTTAGACCAGACGGCCACGCGATTAGGACCCCTTATAGCATACCAGCACAGACAATGTACAAAAATTCGATCCTCTGTGTGCCCTCAAAATTTGATTTGGTATGTGGCCTGAAACAAGAAGAAAGAGGCATCAGCCACAGGGTGAACTGGCAAGCTGATTTACGAAGGCTTTGGATTGGAAAGAGTCAGAAAGTATTCAATCAATTGGAAAATGTTTGGGACCGATTGGGTAGTCATCGTTTCAGAGAGGTTTGGTAAACAATCGGTGGATTTATTGCTGGGCCAAGGCCCAACAAGGAGTGGATCGGAACAGCAGTCGTTCCATACAAAACAGGGACATCTGAAGTCATAAAAGGATACTGAATACGGCTAACATTAGAGTAGCGTTGCAGAAGGGCAAGACTTTACGCTCGGTGTTGGTGCAGTTGAAGGATCGCCTTCCGGTTGATAGGACTAGGAACTGTGTATACAAAATAAAACGTAGCGACTGTACGAAGGTTTATATAGGTCAGACAACCAGAGAATTGCACACCAGAATCGGTGAGCATAAGCGATCCATTAACAGACCACCGAGAAACAGATGTATATCAGGCGATAGTCAAAGACTCGGCAATGGCAGGACATGCACTAGACACTGAGCACAGGATAGATTTGGAAAATGTGGACATTCTGAGACGGGGGTTAAGATTCACACCACAGCGACTGGTGGCTGAGGCGGTGGAAATCGCCAAGCATCCAAGCGTGAATAGAATAGAGGGCGTAGAACTGGCAAGCGTGTGGAGAGCGGTTTTAGATAAGCCGAGACGACATGAGGTGGTGTGCAGTTATCAGCAAAATGGTCTGGGTCTAACAGTACAGAATCCAAGCAGAGTAAGATCCAATTAACAACCCCCACCCCCATCCCCAAACCAATTGTCCAGGCACCCCTCGACGAGTACAGGCGAACAAAAATGTGTGAATGACCCAAGAGGAATATTCCATTAAGGTGTTCTAGACAGAAAAATGAAGGCCGAAAAAAATCCGGGTTCAACATGATGACAACTCCTCCCTAACCAATCTAACGCAGATGTTGGTCATCCCCACTAACGAACAAACAGGAACATCAGACTGACACCCAGCACTGATCAAGTCGGCTAGGCATAAGAAATCTCACGGATTGGTTCCCTGACTGCCTTAAAACCCAACCAACCTGCTTACTTAATCACTTGGCCTGACGAAGCTCTTGTGTCAAAAGCGAAACGTTGCCCATCAATAAATCCACCGATTGTTTACCAAACCTCTCTGAAACGAGTCAGAAAGTACCTTCGAGCTCTCTCCGTCCTCCTCGACGGAACTGCACCACAGAGTTGCATGGGGTTCTCATCGCACCTGTTTCCCACTTATTGATACAGGTGATACCTGCACAGATCCTGGATAATATTTCTGATTAATTTGTCACTTGCTGACCAGAAATTATTGAAGCGTCTCTACCGGGAGTGTACTACTGGTGAAACGCATAAGTAGTGTTATGATGTTTCGCGGGATGTAACTGCTGCTGTCATGCTTCACTTAACTTTGAAAAATCCAGAAAATATGGCTTGCTTTTCTTCGCTTGCCCAGGGGCTCATTTGCGCTTGTTTTATGCTGACCAAATGAGACATTTTGACTGATGAGGTCGCATCTGGTCTACTCATGGTTGCCGACTAACACCCAACTATTGTATGATGCTATTCTGAAGATCATTCAGCGTCCCCCTCTTGTGAAATTCTTGCTTTCACCACCTTGAAAATGCTTTCTTCCTTCGCTACAAGCGGATGAAAATTCACCGACATTTTAAAGTTACAATGCCTAAGTTGATGACATAGTTAGTGGCTAATTTCCCAGTGAACTCGCCAGGTTGGCCTATAAGTGCAAAGTGTGAGCAACTTCCACCAAGTGCATTGAACATGCCGGTAACAACCGGCGAGCAAACTAGCCGGGCGATAGGAGACCAAGTGTATCTCATACGTCTGGATAACAGGACGAACTGGATATAGTAAAAGTCTTTCATCTTGGTTGCACGTAGCCTTAAAATAACCGGCAAACGATTTGTGCAATAATACCATCAGTGAAAATAACTCTCACGTATGATCTTTCAGAAGACAGCTTCCCAACAAGGAGTAGGCTAGTGTCTTAAGAGGTACCATGTTTGGTGATGAACAACATCGGCAAAACCATTTCACACAAAATATGTTTTGATAACTTACTTCATTTTGTAGCCTCCTTGTTAGAATACAAGGAACCCTTGAACAGCATCATTAAGCCCTCAACCACAGGATTCTAGAGAAAATTCGGCTTTTCGTAACTTGAAGGATTCGGCTGTCATTGATATCTAGATGGATCTTCATCGGAAAACCTAAAAAGCAAGATCACCCGCTCTATAGTAGCAAACTTGCCTGGCTTCGTGATTTGTAACGATAGTTTGTTGGTATCAATCAGAACAGCCATAACTGCACTCAACTCACTCCACAGATATTGTGACTAACCCATGTTCGGCCTCATTTTTAGGAACCAGTTGAAAATTCGACACATTTAGGAAATGATCTCCGTTGATGAGATAGGTTTTGCCGAAATATGCTACTTGGAAACAATCAAAAGTGGCCCCTTTCGAGGAATAATCATCTCCGGTAGTTGATCAGGTGGCTGTTGATCTGTTTGACAAGCTTGGCTACCAGTTTGCAAACGTTTTTTTTCATCAAGCGCGCGACTACTTTAGTTTGTATGTTTTTCAAGCACTATCTGATATCCGTAAATGTGATTGGCTAACTTAAATGCACGTTCCTTGGAATCCCATTGATCGTTCTGATTTGTGTTACGTTGTGGTCTGTATTCGGAAATGACTGCGAGATCGTTGAAATAGCATGGTAGCCCACAAACAGGGTAACACATTGAGGAAACAGTGCCGAAACCAAAAGCGAAATTGCACACATGATGAAGGCCAACGTCTTATGAAAGATTTAATGCAAAGGCTGTGACAAACACTGCGTGGGAAAGACAGGAGGGATGCCTTCCGCCAGACCACACGAACACAAACATGTCATCAAAATACGTGACTACTTTTTACTCGTCTCCGTGCACGAGGACCAGGATGGATAGGAATTCGACTGGAACCACATACTAGCCCAAGTGCCAACAAAGAAAGAACGTGAATTGATGAAATTGTGGTAGTCGACCAAAATAGACAAAATAGTGAAGTCGATCAGATCTATCAACCGCTGCGGACAAATAAACTCCATGACCACAATGCTCAAAACTTCGAAAGAATCGAGAGGAGACATGTATGGAAGGAGCAAGCGGATTAAAATCCCAAAGAATAACAACTTATAAGAATACACACTCAACCAAGAAGTCAAAGAACGAACTTGGGCATAACGATACCTGACTAACAAACTGAACCAGTAAATGAGAAAAATAATAATCATATCAAACAGAAAAGAGCGACCGGTCAAGAAAACCCGATAAAATCAGGGCGCAATGGAATGGCCACTAAGGACGGACCAATCGAATCAAAGAATATAAATGACCAAAAACAGAAACCGACCTAAGAGCCAATCAAATGAAGGACACGAAGACCACGGCACAACAGAAATCGGAGGACAGTTAATCAGAACAAGGACAAAATTCCTCCGACGGTATTTAGTCAAAGCACCAATCGAATGCGAACATTCAGATTACAACGCGAAGCAAGTCGAAAGGGACCTGTGAGATTCGGAGGAAGGTGTGTTACGGTTAGTCGACCAGACAGTCTTTGACTAACATTTAAACTCAAGCAAGTAAGGAGGAAGTAACCACGTAACCGCACACTGATGAGCGGTGGTGCTGAAACGTTTGCAAGCCAATTGCCAAGCTTGGAGAACAGGTCAACGGCAGTATGATTATCACTCCGGTATATTTTTGACGCATGACCTCTCAAGAGGCGGTCGTTCCGGAGGTACGCAACAGTACTCACGTGGCACGCCGGTTAGATCAGTGTAATCTGAAAGCCGAGAAAGTTTGCAGACGTTTTTTTCCCGAAAAGTCAGAAATCGCTACCATCATTACGCACTGAATCAAAACTATTGTCTTCTACCCTCTCGTCCTCGGGAGCCTGCAGACCAGATTGGACGATAAAGCCGTCTGATTCTGGCGTGTCTTTTTGTTGACTTTACATGTAGATGGATTTCTATTTCAGGGTCAACAATTTACACCAAAATCCTTTGGATATCCAGAAGATATCAACTCAATCAAGGGGCTAAGTAATGCAGCTGACAGAATTTCGTTGATAATTTACTAGGCAGAGGTGTGAAGTTCACGTACATTGGCGCAAAAAAAGCGTGCGTCCTCGGTCGGTAGATCACTGTCCGGTAGGTGGAGGGTTGATGGGTGCACCCGCTCCCAGATATTCTGACCCATGATAGTAAAATCTACCTGGTCCCCTTCCAATAATGGGGAGAATGCTCATCATGGAGATTGAGACCAGACTCATTCATTCAGAAAGCCGAGACAGTTTCGAACGAACTCCCTGGAAAATTACAACACGAGATTCGTTCATGTTGACGCGAATGAACACATAAAACAATAGCTAGATATTGTCCCATTTTTCACGAATTCTAAAAATAAGTCTCAAGGTAGTACGAGCCTGGTGGATTGAAGTTTTTTCATTGGTATTTGTGAGTGCTCTGTATAACCTGCAGTTAAAGATTTGAATAAACTGCCTTCCACAAAAAGGAGGTTTTGTTGAAGATGTTTTGGCTTTCAGGGTCATTTCCAGCCTGGTGCCAATTAACAACCCTCTTGTAAAGTTGTTTTAAACCTGCAGTACTATCCTATTTGGATTCATCGAAGCTTCTTAGCAGCCTTGTTGAAACTACTGGCCTGATCACTATTGAATGAGTTCCCGCATTTCTGACAGTGGTGAACCGAGTGAACACGGCTGTTAATGACTACGCTGTCCCCAAAATTACTCCGTAAAAATGAACGCTATTTATAGATCTATAGGCAATTTTTAGGTCACAGCAAACTAGGGAAATCAGTTTTCGATTGGTCTCAACAGCGGTCGCTGATTAAAGAAAACAGGATGTTTTTGATTAGAGACAACCCCTTCTTTACTGTGAGTGTCCGGATTATGTTATCTCCGAAATCTGTCTAGAACGATTAATATGACCTCGCGCTGGCTATCCGAGTAGAACCTTGAACCAGGAGCAGCAGTAGAACTCCGGAAAAAATGTTCCAACTATGCCTATCCGGTACTTGCATCAGACTGAGCACAGCTCCTGCGTACATCAAGACTGTCAATGCATCGAAACAGACCTAACAGCTTCTGCGAAGGGCCTTAAATTGCTGAGAAAACAAGTCATCGAAACATAAAAAGTGATATTTCCAACCTACCATCCAAAATAGTCAATGAAAGAGCTTCACAGTCATTCCATTCGGCATTCGCATGTGAGCAAGATTAAACAAGTGAGGAAACGTGTTAGGAATTACACCCTGAACTTGGCTGTGTATTTATTTTGAAGTAAACCGACTGTTTTCAAAGGTTGCTCGCTTTTCTTCAGTTAAAAGTGGCAAAATGTCTCCCTAAATGCTTGCTGATCATGCTAGCAAAAGTGGGAAATTACTAATGAGAACGTTATAATTAGCTATTGGCTGACGATACAACAGATATAACGAATTGGCTCTGAATGTTCAAAACACTATTTCACGGTGATATCCAAATTCCATGGGCCTCTTTGGAGCATGCCGAGGTTTTATGGAAATAACAGGAAAACAATGAACCGACGACGAAAATTCCGGTACAGGGGTCGCTTATCAGTGGCTAAACATTTGGGCATCGAAATCGTCGTGTCACAGAAAAAACGAACACACTGACGGTTCTCACAAGGCCCACGTGCGTTCCGTAGTCCAATGGACTCTGTCGGTATATCCATTGGCGATTGGAAGTTTTCTCTAGTACTATGTTGCAACAAAGTGCATTGTCATCGGCGAGTAGCATGAATGCATCCAACAAAGGGCGTGTTCTATTGACAGATATCTTTTTCATCCATGGACGGATAAAAAAAACGTTTTTTCCCTAAGAAGTAACCACCAAGATGCTTAGAGTTGTTTCACGCGAACGCATCCGCTCACCTAGATAACATTGATTCACTAACACGATCGCGAAGCATCCATGTTTGCATCTATACGTTGGATTTTGGGGCGCACCTGCCTTTCCAGGTTGCCAATCCAGGCGACAGACATCACACAATAAGCCGCGTGCCTCCAGATCAGAAGCATTCGGTGCACCTGATCGCACAAGCCGACTATCGATGATTCATCATTGTAAGCCACGAGGGAGGGCAAGTGAGTCACCATATTGACTGATCGATAACCGCATGTATGTAGGGTCTTAAATGGACGGAGCGCATGCAAGGGGAGACCGGTAGCGCAAAAGAGGGCCGTCTGGCGAATAAATCATCACTACGCTGGTTTGATGATTCCATACCAGTCCCTCGGGACCCAGTTAAGAATTGCATGATGTAATTGCTATATGATGATGGACGTAGTTCACGATCAAAATTGGGATGTAAGACTCAGTTATTTTGATTACAAAGTTGTGGAGAAATAATTATCTAACTTCAGACAGAGATTTACAAAGGGCTGACTTAAACACCATGCACTGCGGAACAGTTCAGGGTGTCAGTGCTGCGAATCGATAGACTATCCTTCAATTAGGTGAACAATAAATTCGCTATGGATAGGCATCATCAACATCATTATCATTTTGGGTAATCCCGATGCCCAAAACCAAGGTTTCGATTTCCGCAACGGAAGGGCTAACCTTTTGCAAAAGGAGACTCCACTTACTGAATGTGGAGCTGTTTTTCCTTCCTCAGGCTCAGTCACTCTAGAGCGATTTTTCGGAATTTGAACGCTCGTGCCTGTGTTGTATTCGTTTGCCGAACAGAGCAGTTGCAACTTGGCATATGGCTCAGTTAATCCAGTTACACTTTAGCTTACTTTAATGTCAAACTTGAGTGTTCAACTGATGTTGTCATTTACGATAAATTTTTTGTCCTAAGTTGATACCTCTCTGCCACGAAGTTGAAAAAATACACGTCGTTTTGGTCGTATAAAGAAAGCCTTCAACGCATTCCAGGGTGAAAAGTGCACCAGTTGAGGTTGCCTTTTTCAGCTGCATGGTCATATTAAAGCGTGATTCTTTGCGACGGGGGGTGGTACTCGATGAGTTAGTAAATTACTGTTGAAGCCGATTTTTTTCAAAAGGGAGTTGTGCATCGTTAATGCGAGGGAAAGCCCGACAGTTGCCCCGTTAGACGTACAGCCTGACACGTACTTACTTCATCCACTCAGGACGTAAATTGCAGGCCCGGTAGTAATCCGACTGAAAACAGCCAAGACCGAAATATAAATGGTGTGAAGTGACAGTCATATGGATGCGGCTACAGTTTGGGAGCCCACACATTCGATCAGATCAAGCCAGGTACGTTCGCATGGCCAATGTCGGTGCGACAGGACGGCGATTTGGATGTCAATAGAATCCATGTCCATTTGCTAGGTCGAGCATGGGTATAAAAAAGGTACGTGGGCTTGCGAGTGGCAGGTCGACACGGTTTCCGATCTTGCATTTGTGCACCGGTGGCTGAGCTGTCTAGGTCGAGGACCGAGGCGATTGCAATGTAGCCCGTCTAGTAGTCGGGCTTAATACGCGAGCCGAATGTCCGTAACTGTGTCACCAGCCAATCAGACGTACGCATCGTAAACGTCGGATTGCACGTCGGCGCCCACGCACATTTGTCGTAAATCAGTGCGCGCCAGAGGCATAAGAGAGACGGTCCACGCTGCTCCGGTGGATTGTTCTTGCATTCCGTCTCTCGTGCGCTTCTATGGTCGGCTATGCGCCTGTGGACCGGGGCTTTTATCAGGTGGTCTCGTCCGTATCTGTGAAGTGAGTCATTTCTTTTACTGCCACTATTTTGTTGACTTATACAGCATGACTGCTATCCACTAGAAGGTTTTGATAAGCTTGGTACATGAGATTAGCAAGTTTTCCGACCAACCCTTAGTCGATGTTCAGGTAATCCGAGACTAGTTTGGAGGGACAGGTTAGCTTTTCGTATGATATAAAACCCGTAGGTAGGTGAACCTGTTGAACAAAAATAGGGCACTTGGACTGGTTAGGACTGTCCAAAAGCATCGCGCATTTCGTGTCTGCTTGACGTCACCTGGGAAAATTTACCTTGTCGGTCCCTGTCTATCTCGACTCTTTTCAAAGGCACTTTGGTGGTTGCGTATCCGGTACCCCTCTATGTGCATTGATATACAACAGTGTTTGGTAGATTCCCCACGGCATTCAAAAGCTTCCTCTTATTTTGATCACACGGTACGCTCAACCTCTCTGCAACTTAGTTAAACTGAGCATTCAAATGACCCTAATGTGTCTAAATCTAAGGAGATTTCTCAACTATCCATACCAAACGAATCGGACAAGCGAATATGAAGATCAGGAGAGATAACCCCCGTCAGCTCCGTCATATCCACGGGTGAACGGTACTCAGTGGCAGCAATGCGAAACGGTACAGAATATCCGAAATAACTGCGAGCAGAGCTCACCGTGTCCTAGGTTTACCATATCTTTCAGCCAGAGTCTCGCCGTAGAAGGTGCAGAAACAGCTCAAAAGGGAAGTGCTTCCACTCGTTAATCACATGGGTCAAAGGTGTGTTCGGATGGAGTCAATATTCCCAGGGTTGCAGACAGCTATTAATTGTTTCTGAAGGGTTGATTTACCACGGTCTATGGTCAAGAAACTGCGGAGCTCTTCTCTTATGACATTACGGAAAATCCACTGAGCGTCGATTACATACTCTCGTCCTTGACACTAGGCCAAGGGGACGTTCTTCGTACTGAAGTAGCGCAAGGAAAACGGTTAACCACACTCGAAGAATATTCCTACCTGTAAAGTAGCCCTGAATGCTGGACAAGTTTCCTTTCGAAAGAGTTTCTGCTGCATCAGGCGTTCATTGCCCCCATGGGTTCACAGACAACGTTAGTGTGGACGATGATCGTCGCAAATTGAGCTTAGCAACAGGAGCGGGTCTAGCCGGCTGGTGATAGCTTAATATGGTGTACCAGAGTCACACGGGGGAACCACTCGGCGATTCCTAGAGCTGGTTCAATTTAAAATTTCCAGTGTCTCTTTACTGTTTATGTACAATGTCAGAGGAAGCTTTGTATGATGTGGTTAGACGTAAGATATAATATGGAGTATATATATACATATATATAGATATATCGAGTAAGTGAGCTTCACTTTGTAGATTCGAATTAGACAAATGCCGACCCACTGTTTTTGTTTCCATAAACAAATGCAAAATGCGACGTTTTACCTGCCACAAAAGTTTCTCTTCGAAAGCACGACTTCACTGCCGGAATTGGTTCATGCTTATTTCGTGTGTGATTCAGAACAGGTACAAGACGAAACGTATAGCAACAACGGGATGACGCGTCTATGGTCACGTGACATTCAAAGCTTAAAATGGAAAGTGAAAAGTTTGAAGTTATGCATCGCATGTATCAACTTGGTCAGATTGATTTGTAAGATGAGGTTCAATATTTGCATAGATGTCAGAGTGATTACTGCGACCAGTGGGTGTCTGATTCAGCGATTGACACGGGCACAAGTTGATTAGAATAGACATTCAGGTAGACGCCAGCTAGACTTCACTGTCATTTGATGAGAGTGTGTTTAGGTCCGTTGAGTAGACGTGTATCGTGTTGAGGATTTGGGTCTCCTCGAGCCACGTTGTCGCTCACCATAGTTTTGTGTCTTTAGCGTAACGGCCGAGTGGCCACGAATTTTGGCTGCCAGGTTACCGATAGTTATGCTGAACAAGGGTGGCCCGAGGACAGAACACTGGAACACACCAGCATTGCCATTTGCAACTGCTGGGCAACATCCAGAGACTCAAATGTTGACTGACAAATATTAAACAAACCTATTCTGGAGTTCACCGGACAAGATGATCGTTTGGTCGACTCGGAAATATTTTCGGAAAATCAAGAAAGAGTGTATGGATGGCCTCATTGCTTCTGACATGGTTCCCCGAATACTTTCGATCCACGTTAACTAAGTCCGATGAGATCGCTACCTTCCAGGCAAAATATCATTGCATCAGAAAACATGGTCTTTGTCGTGTGGAAAATTACGGGAAGTAGGACTGCTGGTCTATGATGAGACCAAACAGACCTCAAGCTACTTTCGTGGATAGGGTCGATACATTGGTTTTAAGAACACTACCCCGAGTGAAGATCACTTCGTCTAATGGAAGACGGAGGTGGTAAATCAGACGTTGAAAAGATCACAGAGCCAAATCGGTGCCTTCTAGTTTCTGTGGTCTTTTGTGTTACTAATTCAAGGCCCCTTTAATTGTAATGACAGCCGTGATGCCGCGTTTCACTGAGAATTGAGTTCATCTAATAAAGAGTTGTTGAGAAGACCTGTGCCGGACATGGTTGAAAATGAGATTTATCCTCACGTCCCAGTATTGTACAGTGGTTTCTGGATTGATTACCTCTGAACGACAGTAAGAAGTATCTCATTCTGAAGGAAAGACATTGTACACCCGATGTAATTGTAAATAAATAGTGCATGACCACGTGTGCCGACAAGTGAAAGACAGAGCACTTCTTTAATTGTTAGTTCATCTGTTGTGAAGACAAATTAACAAGCAACGGTTTGTCGTCCAGTTGTAATTTCGTAGTACAAAATGAGTCTGAAATGAGCCATTTAATTTCGATTGCGAAGTAACACTGATGTGAGAATTGCTGAATAAATCGGAAGTCTGAGGTCTCATGATCGGCACGTGTGGGGATGAGCTCGAGGTAGCTCAGTGGTTGTGGCGCCAACTTACTGACCGGAAGGTCCGTGGTTTGAACACAACCCGTGCATCTCGGCTGCCCCTGTTAAGGCTTGAGCAACCTGTCAGTATCCGAACCTACGTGCTTCCTTCGGGTGGCATGCCAGCTAGGCACTGAAAAGGTGTTACCGCTGGACGATTATCATCATTACATATAGAGGTGGAAATTACTCATGGTTCGATATTACCATATGTTTGGCGGTTGTTCGGATGAATCTGTCAACCCCCACCGTCAAGATGACTGTTCTGAAATGTCAGTTTGAAATAGTCGCCTCGGAGATGGTGTTGGCATTTTCCAGAATCTGATAAACTAACGAGAAGTTACCGTGCAGTTCGTGATAGTTCATGAAAAACATCTCGGTTGTCATTTGATTTTGTAATTCACTCCGTTTAGCTCTCGGAAAGGCCTAATAACTCGTAACTGTGGTTTTCGAATAACTGGCCGTGGGCTTCACTCTTGACTGGCATAATCTAGGCGCACCCTGATGCTTGCCCTAAGCTATTGGGGATCCCAAGCTGTCCTATGAGAAGACCCAATTGGTCGGCACGGACACAACCCGGGGAACAACCAATACATTAGATTAATATTTTGAGATCTCATTTTTCACTTGCTCCGTCAGTAAGTTTATCTCCGAGCATGTAGGGGTGAGATTGTGTCACAAGGATAGCGCAACACATTTTTTGGTATCGAAGGCTAGTTGGTTTTTCACTGACCAGTAGTATGGACAGTCTAGATTCAGATGTAAAAGGTTATCCAACTCGATTGCCAAACTTTGACGTTTTCCGTGAATACAAGGGTATTTGGCCGTGTATTTGTTGATAGGTTGTTGATGAAAGCTAGATAAAAGCGAGGTCACAGGATTGAATCTCGTGGGACTGCACACCCAACTGAATTTGGATACCATTTAATCGGACGACAAGGTCTCGACGTTGAACATAGCCTTGTATCTCATTCGAAGAGGATGAAACCATTCCGACTCGTAATCTTTGGAGCACTATTTCAAGGTCAACTATAACGAAAGCTCCAGAGAAGTCCAAGTGGTTACGATCTATTTCAGAACTCTCCTCTATTATCTCTGCTAACGAGACCCTCGCGATCGTCAAGTTGGTTGTAACAGGTCCTACTGTAACAGTGCAGGAGTAAGCCTTAGATTCATCAGCCATTGTAAGCTCCATGCCGTCACCGGTGTTTGGTTCCCTGGGTTTTAACGCCTTCCTCGAATATCGGTATGATTAATCTTTATTTTCACATCAGCATGGTTCAGTGATAAGAAACTAAGCAGAACCATCCAGTCACTGATCTTGCTAGTTGTTCTGGTAATTTTATCAGTTTTCGAGTAAAGAGTATCTATCGCAGATGGCTGTTGGTTTCCCACTTCCGCGGCTTCTTTTTCTGATGTGAAAAGAAGAATACTCAGATGATCTTGTACAATCAGTCTGGACTGTGTTAGATTAAGCCTGGTGGAAGATTACGGTGTAATTTCTGAGGGCCTTGGAAACTTACAATGGGGATATCAGTGAAAATCCGTATAGTTTAAGCGATTTCAGTTGTTTCTGGCATACCTTGGATCGCCAAGATGCCCGAGCTGTCAAACCAGGGCACGCTGCCAGTAACGTCGCCGTTAGCTTTACTCCCACGCTATCCGTAATTCTCCGGGCAACTACTTGTCTCGCCATGTTCTACCATGTTGATGAGCAACTTCTTTAACGGCAGAATTGTTTTTCGTTGTTTTTCCAGTTAGGATAGCCTTCAACAGTTAGGCTTTCGTGCGTGTGGTTGGGGAAACTGCCACACTCATCTGTGGTAGGCCGTTACCAGCAATTTTGCAAGTAGGACAAGCAGCATCAATCGGTTGAACTTCTAAAGACAATCGGACTAGATTCAGCATTCGGTCAACATTCATAACTCTCTCAAAATTCAGCGTTCGCTGGTTGAAGGCACGTGAGAAATCCCAACGTTTTACTTGAGATCCAGACTATCCACATATCCACAATTTTTCTACACACTGATACCGTTTGATTCTAACCACTCCATACTGGTTTCCTACCAGCTCACCGGCTAAGGAACTTAATGGGTTGGTGACCCGTTATAACAATTCATAGCCTACTGGTATCGTTCCCCTAACTTGTGTAAATTTGTAACTTCTGTCATCCGACTCAACAAGAAGGCATGTTTGATGAACATCAAAAGCTACACGGCACACACGCTGATAGAAAAAGTCCGTTAAATGTGTAAGATGAAAATGGACAAAAAGATAGATTCTAAGAATGGCTGATCAGTGGACGTTTGCTGTATGGCTGTCTGGAGTACCAGGCTTCAGGATGCAATTCGTCAAGCTTTCTTTTGAATCAGGCTTTTTAAGAGGTGAACAAACACGCAGAGCATCGGAAAAGACATTGCAGATTCGAATGACCCACCACTGAAGCACCGGACAGAAACTACCTCCTAAACAACTAATTCAACTTTTGCCAAATTTGTACATGACTTCAGGTTGAGAAGACCTAGCGAAATAAAACAAAGCCCGTCACATGACAAGGTTACAAGATCCAGGTAATTCTCAGAATTGTCACCATCACGTAGACAGTCATCGTCAGTTCATCCCAAAAAATATGAATACCCATGTATTTTGCTACCGAAAGAGGTAAAGAATAGCCCAGATGCTTTGCCTCACTAATCAGAAGTCGCAAAGAAAGCAGGATGGCTTTTTTTGACCACTATATCGACTCATAACTCAGCTGAAACTGCTGAAGCGTGTAGCTGATAGGAGGTTGTGCAGAGGAAACATGATGTGATCTTCTTGGCATGTCATATGCAAGTATATTACCCGCCCCCCTCTCGCACTACGGTTGTGATGTGAGCCTACACAGGACTTTTTAGAGGTAATAGACTTGTGGTACACAAAATCAATCATTGCATGCATTAGATTCTGTTAGTCTCGTTCACACCTGAGTCACGTGCACAGTCGCCTGCCCTCCCCACGGTTCACTAGTCTCTGCCCTCAACCCCGTGGCCAGTCAAGTTGCCGTGCCGACCTCGCGAACCCTTGACCTAAAGGTCCTAGCAGTACCGCTGACAGATTGAGTAACCAAGGCGTGCCACAAGCTTAGTAGGAATAAACGTCATCGTAACCGCCTCAACAGTGAAGTCCGATAGATGGTGCAACGGCGCCCTTGAAACAAAGACGGTGGCTGGTCCAGACATATTCCTACCGTGTTTAGGCTACTTTACATCTTTTGTTACGACCCGAAAATTGAGTGGGGATGTGCTTCAAGGCATTAGTCGTTCGTTATTGCTAGGCTGCTCACCACCCATACTGCGAACCCTCCCTCTGACTCAAACGGATTTCTGCAGCCATGTCTGGAAAACTTCTTTGTGCATAGTTATTCGATAGGAGTATTTTTTTATCGCTAACGGTAGTATAGTTTCGTCACTGACAGGAGGTTTTGTCCAGAATAGGAGACATTAGACATGTCACAGTTTGAGCCGAATGCAATTGTTTGCGTTGCCTTTCCTCAGAAACATTACCACACTGCGTATTCCTCGAATGCACACTGTGGTCTTACTGAGAGTGAGGATACAGTGCACACACGTGTATTAGAAGGCTCACTGTCAAAGGCCGGTTTCTGCTCCGTCTTGTGAAGGTGTTGGATTGTACTAATTTCCACCCGATCCGAACTTGTAGGAGTGTGCAAACAGCTCAAGTCTACGGAGACGCAGACATCAACAACCTTCAGAAATGAGTTGGTGGATGTTCTGAAACTGATATGGGAGAATGCCAATCAAGATGTCATCCACAGACTCGTTTAAAGCATAGTGAAGATTCGAATTGAAATGGCTGACAAACATCCTCAAAATGCCTCTCGAAAAGACGGCGCCATGAGACGGTTATATGATTCTGTCACACTGATTCGGTAATGTTTGTAGATTCTGGGTTAGACCCCAATGGTTTCTGTCACTTGTTACCTAGAAGAGATCCAGTTCCATTCTGAAAACGCATGCTCGGTCGCGGAGTGTATGAACAGAAGTCTGTTTATTGTGCAGAATTTCATAGGTTTCTGCGCGTCATACAATCAACGCATTCTAGTGGGACTCGAACAGTCCACGCAGATCCTGTTATCATAGAAACTCCGTGAGTTTGGGACAGCTGACACCGCAATTCGAAAATTTAAGCGAACAGTGACCGACGTTCTGGAGACAACTGTTCTAAGTACAGAAACTGTACAAGGACCAGAAAGGACTTTTGGCTTGTGTGAGAATACGATGAACAAAGACCAAGCATTCTCTGAGTTGTCTGTGCCTCCCCTATAAATTTTCCAGCTCCCGCAGGTATTCCCTTTGGCCTGAGTTGAACAAACCACAAATAATCCTTATTACTGTGCACTGAATACATTCCAGTTTCTGAACTCGACATGTCATCTCAAATGTGTGCACACTATCCGCAATACCAGTGATTTATCGGAAACACCAAGCAATTTTACAACAAGGTGCTCGTGTCTTGTTCCAGCTGGACTGTTGGGTGTGCGGCCAATATGTATCTGCAACTTTTGTACTGTACCTTCGTTAAGGATATGTCTCGTCGTACTTAGCATCTCTTGAAGTAGTACTGGAGGTTTTGGGTCTCCAGGCTGCCCAGTGTGCAGTAATTTATCCACGTGTGTTCCGTCTTGCGGCAACTTTCCTGTTTTCCGTAGCCCGTACTAAAGTTAGTCGGTTACCAGAACGCCTCGAAACTAGGTGAGCAAACTGAGCGTCGTGGTCCGACACTCGAATACCGAATCGGTGAGTCCTGCGTCTGCAACTAGGTCAACGAAAACCCGTAGAGGTAGCTGAATCTAACGCATGAAAGACAAACAGCATAGCAACTGAGGAGCAGATAAGTGAAGCTCTGTGGGCTCGCCAGAGGTTAGGAATCGCAGCCCTTGTGTCATTGCTAGTGGGATAACCCAGTGCGCTTGCTGATAGATTAAGACCGTCCGTTTGTGGATGGATGTTTTCACGCGCAGGAAGAACTCACGAGTGAAGATACTCATTGGTGAGCAGTAGTCACAAAACAGAAAATACAAACAGCTTTGGTTCGCAGCAGCGCTTTTCCTGGTGGAGATGTTACTCAAGATGTATTGTGAGTGAAGCAATGTGTCGTGTGGGGATCTGCACCTGAATTCACGTCGTCCTGAACTACTGCTCCAACTCTCGGGTCCTTTTTGCTCCTTGGCTAATTTGAATCTGCCAGTTTCTAGCTCTTAAGTTCCGGTTCGACTGCTCTGAGGCTCAGCCTCGTGAGCACACATTTTATCGTCCTGCTACGGGTAGAGGGTTCCCACTTGGTCTGGTTGTTTTTTACCCACGGAGACACTAGATTGACTTTTGCATTCCCATGCTAATCTCGGTGGAAAATTCTACTGAATTCACAACAAGACCTTGAGTTCCAGGGAGAGAGAGAGAGAGAGAGAATTGAAGCATAACGTGAGTCCGAATCACAATGTCACATGATTCCTAAGTTCAGAGATAAAAGATCAACTGCTCCCACTGGTGTGTCTGTAAGCCGATACGTAGCCTACTGATAGGTATAGTTATGCAACGGCTTGGTTCCCATGAGCTGGATGGACGCGTTTGAAATCATGGACCTGCAGAGCATCCTACGTATGCAGGTTGTCGTATTGATGTATGTTGCCTTCTCTGGCTGGAAACCCGATCACACTCGTGACATTTTGGGATCGATGAACAAACCAGTTTACAGTCACCTTCTCTGATGAAAACCATTCTCGGGAGGCTCCGGTTGGCTTGTCCGGGGTGGTGTTTGTATAGGAGACGAATTTCATCACTTGCCTGTTTTGCTACAACTGCATAAGCAGTATGCTGACCAGAAGGTGCGTGGTTCGAATCCGACCGCAGGCTTGGGCAACCAGGCAGTATCTCAGCCCTCGTGCTTCCTTCTGGTTGCATGGCAGCTAGGCGCCGAAAAGGTGTTACAGCTCAATGATTATCTTATCTGCTATTTGTGGCTGAATACAATGGACTTACGAAATCGAAACTAATATAGACGAGAGAAAATAGTATTCGGTGTAAAACGATAACCACGAAAAACCACCTGGTCAATTTTGTTTATGATAAAGCGAGATTTTGTGCTGAATTACAGGCATGTTAGAAGGTGTTGTTTCTTGGTCAAGATTGTACGGCCAGTACGATCCCATGGTGTGAATGGCAAGACTGCAATTTCGACATCCTGCTGAGTGCAACATCCCTTCTTTTGTGCTGAATTCTAGTGAGTATTTGCTGAGTCTTGTTATCAGCTGGCTCGTTGAGAACGTGCAAACTATCGTCTATTTTGGCCTGGCGTTATCTCGATTAGTTACGCTAACATTTGGCTTGTTATCTGATATGTGCGTCGAGTGACATCCACCGGCGCTTTGATTAATAGGTTTAGGCTCATGAACCAGTAGCAGCGGGCAATTTCCGATTTTTTGTCAAAATTGTTTCTGCGTGGGCTTCAGGATTCAAGGACTTGGTTTGTTCTCTGAGTTGAGCGGTCAGGTTGCAGATAGAGGTGGCTTTGCTGTTGCGTAGCATTATGGTTCCTCGGTTAAAGCATTCCTGCATTGATCAGTGGTTTCGTTTGTTTTAATCTGCTAGTCTTTGGTGTTATTTTTTAAATTTCTCTAATGCTGGTTTCTCAACAGGAGGGACTAAACCGTCTTTAAGGTGCTCGTAGGCACGTCACATACCTACACTTGATCTTTCAACCTGTTCACCCGCTTTACGTCATTGAGTCCATTGTTCAGATATATCCGAAGTTGTGTGCTGTGATATGTCTAGGCCCTCAAAGACGACCCAGTTTCCTTCTCCCCTCCTGTAAATAAAATAAAATAAATCGTTCAGCTGTAACATCCTTTCGGTGTCTAGCTGCCATGCTACCCGAAGGAAGCACGAGGGCTGGGATACTGCCAGGTTGCCGAAGTCTGGACAGAGGAAGTCGAGAGGCAGAGGTCAGGTTCGAACCACAGACCCTCCGGTCAGTAAATTCGCGTTCTAACCACTTGGACCATCTCGCCCTGTAAATGACCACCATGCGATCTTGGGAACCGAAACGACCAAGTTGTATGTCACTTATCGTAGCGACTTGTGGTGAAAATGTCTAAAGCCGATACACTCGTTTTTCCAATTTTTAACCGATCTTCGTCACTGGTTTGCAGAGTTTGCATGGTAAGCTGGCATTGAGTAGAAGGCGCATTTTGCAAACCTGTGGATGCATTTCCGTCGTTAGACGTTGAGGTGTGTTTCGAACTGCCTAATTGTTTCATCTCACCGAAACAGGCAGTGAACCAATTGACTCCGGTGACATGTGTTGTACATGAAAAACTGGATATACGGACGTAACTACGTAAAGGTAAATGGGTACATAGCATGGTGACGTGATGACCAAAGCTATGGCTAGTTACTTACATGGTATTGTCGTGATTATCAGCGCTGTTATGCATGCCACAATCGATCGATATGAAGAGTCCAGTGGCCACTTTATTGAACAGGAAATCTGAAGAAAAAAGGGAATGCAAAACTAAAACGGATTTCCGTTTTATGGAAACGAACAGACGGTCGGGGTCGTGTGGAGTGATCAATGGGGCAGTATTGGATTCGCAGTCCCATATATCCCGAATCGAGATTACAGGAAGCTGCGGATGAAAAAAAACTCGCAAATTCGCTCACTCGATACTTCGGTTATCTGTTATTGCCCTCACAAATTCGGTCACTCGATACTTCGGTTATCTGTTATTGCGTTGCAAAAGATGTGATCGAAAAAGTCGTTCAGCGGCAACACCCTTTTGGTGTCTAGTTGCCACACTAACCGGAGGAAGCACGAGAGCTGAGATACTGGGAGGTTGACCAAGCGGTCGAAATGCCAGACTTGGGTTAGAACCACGGAACTTTTGACAGGTAAGTTCACGCCGTAATCCACTGAGCTATCTCAAGCCCGTTATGAAAGAACCCTAAATTTCATTCCGATGAAATTTTTAGAGCAGCCGATTCCCCTCTGGAGAAACTATCTGAGGGGTGGATCCTCCTTGAAAGAAACCATTGAAGAGCTGGTCTGGTAAAACTGCAGAGACAATGTTTGATTCCGGCCTGCGTGATAGACTGTGAGTTTCGAGCACCGTACGCTGCAGTTCAAATAGGATATTTATACACATCAAGACTTCCAACGAATGACAACCATGGCCTGAACCAAGCGCAATAGTTAATTCACTCATGCTAACCACGCTACCCATTTTAGTCGTCGCCTTTTGCCTAT
Source organism: Clonorchis sinensis (assembly GCA_003604175.2). NCBI lineage: Eukaryota > Metazoa > Platyhelminthes > Trematoda > Opisthorchiida > Opisthorchiidae > Clonorchis > Clonorchis sinensis. Next base: position 25,382,133 of record CM030375.1, read on the forward strand.
CCGTTTACCAGTATGAGTATGGACCTTGGACTCCAATCGTGACATAGTAGTTTGTTGGCGCAAAGCCGATAACCTCTACTTTGTGATCGAGTTCTTACAATCCGTCTATTTGACCAAGCAGTACGTCCGTAGTCGTGCAGTGGCACTCAGTCTGCACACGCTGTCACTGGATGATGCACACGAATGTGACACATTCTTTATTCAGCCATAGTTCTAGGACTGACAAATTTAATGCGCCCCGGACATCCCAGTTTCCTTTCTGCCTCCTACTTGACGTGTGCACAACCTAAAGTGGGTCTTCGCCTAAAACCCCTCATTTTGTTTGTGTCGTCAGCTGTTTGTATCGCGTGGATGCAAGTAGTGATTGGCTGACGTGATGAGTGGATCACTTGTGTCTGCTATCTTGATTCGATTGTGGTAATCGCTTGTAACTCGTAGGTGCGCAAGTACCCTTTGAGTCAGATACCAAGAAATTTATAACAAGCCGGTTCCAGAAGAGACGGGACCAGTTGATAGTAACCACCCTCGTTCTGTTGTCTTCACTACTCTACAAACGCCAGCTGAAGGTTTTCAGGCTTCCAGTTACCGTTACTAGGGCAACATTTCGGTTGCACACTCAAACAAGGCGAAATTTCAATCAATGGTTTAACGAGCCACTATAGCGATTTGAAATCTTATGTCTGTGGGGAGAAAACTGAGTCATTGTTAACAGGGACAACCTTATCATCATTAAACTAACGAGCCATTCCATTTTCTTACTAGCCTCAAGCTGACAGAATTGGTTGGTTCAATACAAATATCGTCTGCTCCTGCGGTTTTCCATTCAGCTTACACAGCCACCACCGTAGTTTATTGGGCTGAACGACACCAAAACAAGCAGTCATTTTCCCACCCTTTCAACCTACAACCTTGAAACTGCTTATTCAAGTTTAGCTCACTACCGAAGCCCATGAGAATGTCCCAGCACAGGCACTACGGAAATCAAAGTTGACCACGTGGCCAGTAGACCTCGTGAAACTTTGATCTATGATATTCTTCAACTGATTTCGCTACCGCCTCATGTTCCGGTTGGAACAATACTGAATATATCGAAGTGCGTTCCGCTATAAATCATAAGGTCCGTTGAAACTCTGAACGACCTATTACGGGCTTCACCCTTCTTGGAGCTCATCTGATGGGTCCAATACCCTAATCTCCAATAACTTAATTTCCCATTTTCATATCATCTTTCGACGGCTGAAGGTCTTGAAGCTCTTGTCCACAGTGTTCTCCCACTGAATGCACTAAAAAACCCGGCTTCATTTCTCAGTTGGGATGATATCCAAGATACCCCAACATTAGCCCTCAGGAAGAGTGGAACCGTTTGTGTCATTGACCTTATGAATTGTGTCGAAACACGCCTCGTTTCGGACTGAAACGTTGGGTGGCATCGGATTCAGTTGAACAGTATGATGGACGAGAGGTTTAGGCAAAACTCAGCTGAATCTCGCTGTAAGACTAAATTAATTTGCAAATGGCTTCACTTATGGGACGAAATCTTCGTTGAGAATACTCAAGTATGTTCACACTACTAACAAAAATAGGTTTGACAAAAATTCCAGAACTAGGCTTACATGAAGAGCGTTGAAGGATGAAACCGGCGGTGGACCGTCCAGAGCTTTCATGGACCACCGGAGTAATAATGAAAGTTTTCAAATTAATCCGTGATTCCCGCCTCCAAATTCTCGATTGTTTGACGGATGCGTGCGTTTTGCCATGGTTTATTCACCAAGAATCCTCATGATGGGGTTTCAATCCGATCCAACGAATAACATGTTGCGGTTTGTAATGATCTTGTAGCGACCTTGTGTAGTTTTTACAGATATCCAGGTTAGAATGTTGGTTCTTCTGAAAACTACGAAAAAAGTAATTGGGCAGCAATATTACTTTCGCACGTACCATCTCTTCTCAATCCTGATTTTGCCGCGGAAATCGCTCCTCAAGTATCACACAGTCACCTGTCTGAGTCGTACGGATTTTGCTGTTCCCATCACGGAATATCACATCCTTTACTGCAGGTGGATTGCGCGGGACGTTCTTCGTCTACATGCAGTCTACTAGCTGTTGACAGTACCCCAGGTTTATATTGAATCTAAGAATGCCTTTTGTGATGCACTCGATATCTGCTGTCCTTAGCAGCCATCTTTTGGGTTTCTTGGTGGTTTTGGCTTTTTTTCTGGAAAAATATCCTGATTGGGTTGCCAGGATATGTAGTAAGTGTAGTTCTTCATGTCGTTTGCTTCGTTACCATCTCGTCTCCTCTTTCGAGCTCCGATGGCGATGACTCGCTTACATTGAGCAACTATTGGTAGCTCGGTCGCCATATTTGGTTGTAAAGCAAGCGGCTGTTGATATGACGCACGCAACCGATGATGTCTCCACGATTGGTAACGAAGCGTTTGCAATCAAATTGCCGGGCTCGTTGAACGAATCAAGAGCCACCCGTTTCACGAACCAGATGACTCGCGTGCCACTACTCAGCCAAATTGATTGATCAGCCTAGCTCGTGGATATGTGGTGATGGTGAGCGTTGATGGTCGATAATACGACACATGGCCTTGAAACTTACTGGTTAAAGTTGATATTTTTCTGCGGATCACACACTACAAAATACTTCATCCGCTGACCGTCCTAACCTGCTATGGTCGTAATAGTATTTCGCATACTCAAAGGTTTCCGACTGAGATCCTACAAAGGTGCAGTACTTCTCAACAGCTTATTTAAATATGGGCATGGGTAGACTCATTTCCTGATTTCAAAGAAGACGGCAATACATGGCAATGCCGGATAGCCGTATTACCCATTACATAACATTGGGACCAGGCAACTGTACTTTTAGCACCTCAAGTGGTCGTCTACCGATCTGATCTGGTCTGTCGATAATTCAGACCTGATGACAGGATGACAACGAGGATATCGTTGGCGTGATTCTGTGTAGCGCTTTTCAGATTACCATCAATATACGTGAAGGAAGTTTGTGAGTTACCAGAAGTGGCACACACACACACATGAGTCCTTGGATCCGACACCGTTTCACCGAGGAGAGCGGTTTGGTGGAGGATAGTGCGTTGTGAGGAATTAATTTGATCACAAATGCTAGTTTATAGGATGGCTCCTGGTGCGCAGTCAAGTTAAATCACGCAACTTTGGCCGGGTACCAATCTGCGATTTTCGTTATCCATTAAACCCCATGTTACATTACGGTCTTAAGCACTGATTCTGACAAGTTGCAACTCACAAGAAGTTATATTTGGACAACAACCGTTATAATCAAATTAGCTTTTTAAATAAATGTATTTCGCAAATTGTGTGCAGTGTGGGCTCAAGCACCGTTTGACGGGGACTGCAGCTTCCTAAGTGGACGAATAAGGACGAAACCGATCGTGGACTGTCGAAAAGTTTTCAGCAACCTTATGAGTAGTGTTCCGTCTAGAAGAAGGTACTGGAGGTGTATCGAATATCATCTCGACTGAAACAAGAGGCGGTTTTAGGGCAGCACATCCAGTTGAAGTATTTCATAAACGCGAGATTCAGTTGAGATTCACTAGAGTCTTCCGCTAAAATCAAGACAATGGGTCATCATTATCACCATCAACAGCATGACATCAGTGTTCAACACTATTGCTTCGCTGTCGTACAACCATAATTTATTTGAATGATTTACTGTGAAAAAAAGAATAAAGTTAGACGGGGAACGGACTTAGTACTGACTTACTACAATCATCCTGAGGTATCTCCACCTCCATACACTCATTCAGGCAGTCTGGATAGAAACCGACAACAAGAGCGCTACTGACATTGACTAGCAGCCATATCTCGCAGCATCTCCAAACAGGCGAACTGGGGATCACGCGGTCCCCATCCTGGAAGGCGAGTAGGACCGACAGCACCCTAACGTTTCGTAATTTCTTTCATACTCTTCTGCCATCAGTCCTAAGTGCTGGGTCTACAAGGAGAGAGTTATTAATGGGGTAGGGAGAGGGGGAAGAAAAAGTATGTGAAAGAGAAAGAAGGGAGGCGTCAGCAGTAGCCTGTTTTCGCTTACCCGCCCTGCTGTATGCAGCAAGTAAGGCGACCCGGCTGATGCTACCACGCAACGGCCGATGTGGCATGAGTTTATTTGTATGTATGCAGTTCATGGTTGTACGTTGGCTAGTACACAGTCAGGGTGCCCACACCTAGACAGGAGGACAATTAGGGTCCTCAACCAAAGCCTTTGGCTCAAAAGCTTATCCGCAATGCAGTGCTGTTTGGCGGGAAATGCAAATACATTACCATTTCTACGGAACACGTCGCCACACATGTTCCAACCCCCAACCTCGAGGGCCAGGAGACTGTTCGTCAGACCTCTAGCCATTGCCCAACCTGGTATGAGAGACTGTGAATGTCGCGGGGATACCCCCCAAGTATAGCTCAATGGGTCGCTGAGGTGCGCAAACCGTCACACCACGGTAAGATCCAGTCTCTTCGTGACGGAAGCCAGTGAGTGTATTTCGTGAACCACTGATAATTGCTCTAAGGTGGAGCCGTAATCCTCAGATTCTCAGATGCTGCGGAAATCTCCACCTTCGGCGGGAAGGCTTGAAATCTGAAACGGTTCGGCTAGGAGGAGCACGCATGTACACGAGTTTTTCTTCCCATTTTCAGCAATTCCTGTGAGTGGGTTTAAGCGCTGTTGCCGTTTTCGATTCTGCACGTTCCAGGGCTCCGTCCCAGTGTGCATCGTAGGCTATCGAGACAGATAACGTGTTTTTCCCGTCTGACTCTGTTGACATAATGGGGGTGTTGCCCAATTCAAAGATGAGATTTTTCGTCCTAAGAGTTGTTGAGTTTGGAGAACATTGAATAGATCATTGAACGATTAAGAGGTTCGGACAGTCCTAAAAGTCCTCTTGCTCCGTCAGGATTGTTCACCAAAGCGAGAGTGTTGTGTGCTAGTGCTCGTCAGCAGTGAATCGGTACGCATTTGTTGCTTTTTCAGTCGACCAGTGTTGGCCAGGGGGAGCATTGTTAAATATATGTAGTTGGAAATTCTTTACGGCTGCTATGCTCCAGCAGGAGTAAAACCCAGTCCATTGCTTCCACTGTCGAGATAGTTGAGTCGCGAACTTGCTGGCTGAAATCGACCTCCGCATTACGGCTGCTCCTGTCTAAGCTTGGGCAACCTGACAGTTTCTTAGCCCTTCAGCTTCCTTCAGTTGGATGACAGCTAGCTACGGAAAGGGTGCTACAGCTGAACCATCTGATTTCATGAACTAATCAGAATGATCTCATCGACACCAAAGATGGATTTGTTCAAACGAGAACGATGGGAACACTGAATTGTAATGTTGTTCACGAAACTATTCCTTGATGTTCAAAGGAGTTGAAAATCGCAATCGCCATGATAATTATCATGTCTAGTTTTGCGGTGCAAGTATAGTTTCTTGAGCGATTAACTTTGTATCCGGCAAAAACGCGAGGATGACACAAGGATAACTTCTGCATATCTCGGTGGCCACCAAACGGCTGCATGTAGATATCCGGCGCGATTACAGGTCTCCAAATTGAGAATAAGGACAGCATCTCTCATGCGAGGTGGAATCTTCTCAATGAAGTTCCATTTCATTGGGTCGCGATATTCGAAATTGCTCACGCTCAGTAAGAATAAATCGATTTGTGAGGGATACTTCTCATGAAAGAACGGCGTTTGTTCATCTTGGAAGAGATTAATTCCTGTGCATTGCCGCGAAAACTCACCGCCCCTCACGACCACAGTTTCGTGAAATCGAGACTTTTTTTACCAGGATATTTGCTCGTCAATGGCTAGTGAATGCACCGTCCCACGCTCTTGTTGAATACTGATTAACAGCAGATTCGCCGTCTCAGCTATCGTGCACATTTAGTACGCTTGTTTAATTTAAACTTAACAATTATGAATTCATTTGTGTCATCACGAGTGTAGTCTAAAAAGCTACACTAATTGCGGAGATTCTTCTGTCCGGGTTTGCCGTGCCATCTCACCTAGCGAAAAATTTAGGTTTGCTCCGTCACCAAGCAAATGCGTCCTCCAATAGTAGTTAGTGGTTGGTTTGAAACCTACTGATTGGAGTTGTTTTACACTCTCACCTGAAACGTTCTCATCCAAATTCGAATGGTTAGTCCTAGCTACGGAGAAGCCTTGGGTCGACCGATAGTGCATAATTTTAGCCTTGTCGATATTCCAAGGACAATCTTCTAGCGTGTGAGCTGAACGGGTTGCCACCACTCTACCGGTGCACTCCGATCGAGTCTGAACCCACCTCAGAGCACGTAAATATGTTTATACTTTGAGGGACGTGTTGGTTTGTCAGCGAGGAAGAGAGCGACGTCACTACAAATTCTACGGTTTCCGTGACATCTCGTTCAGTTGTAGAACCCTTCCGGTGCCTAACTGCCATGCGACCCGAAGGTTGCACGAGGGCTGGGATACTGCCAGGTTGCCCAAGCCTAGACATGGGAAGTCGAGAGGCAGAGGTCGGGTTCGATCCACCGACCTTTCGGTCAGTAAGTTCGCGCTCTAACCACTTGGACCGCCTCGCCCCTCCGTGACATCTCACGAGCAGCCTGGGTTTCGACGCTTGAGTGTGGAACGGGCAACCTTCATGTTCATGCAATCTAGTCGATCGATTGCCCATTGCGGTTTCGCATCTCAGTTCTCATATTGTTAGATGGCATTCAAAATATTTGCCAATGTTGTTTGTTCCATTACCAACTGTTTCATGTAATGTGTACAATGTTCCGGCTTTTGAAATGATGCCTTCACCGATGATTTCCCCTCGATTTGTGACGAAGCATGTACAACAAAAACTGCTTAGCTCGGTGGTCGAATGCCAATAGATGCATCCAAGTCATTAATCTTTTTTGCACATATTCAATGATTCAAGACATCCAAGAACGGAAGACTCAGATTGTATAGTTTGCTGCTGGTATGGATTTCCAAAAAGGCCGTCCTGATTGCATTTCGGTCCAGAAGAAATTCACTCATCAGTAATTAACTCGAATCGGAGCACCAGACTACTTTCCACGAAATTTTAGTGCCTGCGTTAGTATGGATAAAGGACGGTTCATCGAGGATGCGAACAGTTCGTGAAACGTGTCGAGTTTATGATAATTGCGCTAGCAATGAGTTTGAACGGACAAGCGACTACAATGAAATCACAATTGCATTTGGTCAGAACCAGGGGGGAAAAGTGAACCGCATACCGTGCTGCCTGGTGGACGTCGACGAGTGGGGTCTCAAGTCCTCCAGTAGCCTCATTCAGGTGTCATTGTGTGTAGACTTGTTTCAAGTTCGGAGACAGTTTCTCTAATATCGCTACCCACACGGTCACTTGGGTCAAGGTCAAACGATAGAGTAGCTTGAGAGGTGAACAGGAATTGCGTTGCAAACTACTCAGGCTACTCAATCTTGAGATTGAGTGCCCACTAGTTTAAGACTGATTCTCCAATGTCATCGCTAGTTTTTATCAATGATGGCATCTACTTTATGGCCATTTGCGCCAACAACGCTACTCAGACCACCGGACGATCCAAGCAGTTTACTCTAAAGTAACGATAGCAATCTTGTGAATAGTGTGTTCCCTCAAGAGGACGTACTACGATATCTCAAATGTCACAACAACTGTAGCGCATTCGGTTGGAGAAAATCATAAACGGGAGATTCAGCTGGATTCTGTTGAGTCTCTCCGTTTCGAATTAAATTAGCGTACAGCTGAACTCGGTCCGATTACGATAGTTGTTTAAAGCAATATTTTGGGCTCTTTTGTTACGAGCTATTTCAGTGTTGTTGGACGTTGTCATCATCATCACCAAAGACAGCAACATGAGTGTTGACATTGGTGCTTTACTGCCGTAATTTAGCGTACCCCCCTGCTGTATGCAGCAAGTAAGGCGACCCGGCTGATGGCGCCACCAGACGGCCGATGTGGCATGAGAGTATTGTTCTCAGTAAATGTCATGTTTGTACGAGGGCTGGGATACTGCCAGGGCGCCCACACCTAGACAGGAGGACGTTTAGGGTCCTCAACCAAAAGCCTAACCGCAAGGCTGCGGTGTTGGGCCGGAAATGCAAGCACTTTACCGTTTTTTTACGGAACACGTTGCCACATGTTCCAATCCCCAACCTGGAGGGCCAGGGGACTGTGTTTGTCAGAACTCTAACCATCGGCCAACCTGATATGAGGGACTCTGTGAGTGTCGCGCGGACACCTCTCAGTATAGCTCAGTAGGTCGCAGAGGCACAAAATCCGCCACACCACGTTAAGGTCCAGTCTCTGCGTGACGGACGTTGTGCAGTACCTCCATGCAGTCTACTTCCTAGAAGAAACCAAATTCCTTCTTCAAGGATGGTTGTAAAAAGCATTTATGTTATATTTGCGTGTTCATAAACGTTAATGTACATCACCTAAACACTCAAAATTTCTCAGTCGGAGTCAACAAGAAAATTTTGAATAATAACTGAAAATGAATAGCATAGCTTTTGTGGTAAAACGCATCAGCGTAAAAAACCACGTCACACGCAGGAAAGGAAATAACCCTTCTTGGAAGAGACCTCTTCTCAAAGTGGGTTACGTTGGGTAGTCCAAAGCAACCTCACCAGTTGCCGCTTTGTACTCCAATTACCAATAGGAGGTTCGTATTGAAGGAGTTTTGTATAGCACCTGAATAAAGTCTTATCTCGTTGCCCTGTGAGGTGTAACCGGGCAGTGTCCGTTCCCAAATCTGTTCAGCAGACTCCGCCCTAGATAGTATGTCACCAACGGAGAATTTCACTTCACCTGAGAATTGATCTGGAAGGGGGGTGAGATGGCTCAGTAGTTAGGGCGCGCGTGACCGAGAGGTTTGTGGTTCAAACTCGGCTTCTGCATCTCAACTTCCCCTATCCAGGCTTGGGCAACGTGACAGTATCTCAGCCCTCGTGCTTCCTTCAGGTGGCATGGCAGTTAGGCATCGAAAGAGCGCTAGAGCTGAACGATTTTTTATCTGGAAGAGAAGGCGCTTCGTATACTTTTAAATTGGAACCCATGTACAGGTAATGCAAACAAAGGGATAGTTGCCCTTGTAAATGACTCGCACCCCCGACCAACCATGATCTGCAAGGGCCCTACCTACTCAGCCAATGGAAACGTTTCTCTCACGTCACACCTAAACAATTAAGCACCATACTGATTTGTCACCCTGATAGGTCTAGCAGTTGACGTCTGACAATACCCTCCGTGAGCCTGAAGCTTGACACAGCCCAGATACTCAAACGGCAGTACAGGAGAGGTACTCCTAACTAAGTAATTTGTGAGTCGTGAATTACCTCCTCACCTTGAAAATACAACAACACGTTGAAAGGGAGTGAATTTCTAGGTCACCAACTCCAGACCATAACACTTGACAGATCGGTTAGTCATTTCTGCTTATTGAGGACTCCAGTTATTGGATGCTTCGTCTACGATCCCTAATCCGAAAAATTGGTGATATTTTAACCATTTTTCGTGTGACATTCGCAGTGCACAATGAAATGGAAACGAACTACTTCACTGTAAGTTTGCGGTAATGAGGTATCTTCGATTTTATTCTCTTCCAGGCAAGACATGCCATTGTCAACATCTCGGCGAACACCAAGATGGTTAGGTCGAACAACATTCCCTCACCGATTCCATTTTTGATGCTCCAGAGCCAACGGAGACACCATTCGTTGTGACCTTCGGTCCCCTGTCCGTCAATGGTGTACAAGATCATAAGGTCAGTCAAGGACTATACTCTGTAGAATCCGTCCAGAAACAGACGCCGTCATTTATCCTAACATACGAAAGGCAAGATGATCGACACATCCGACCGGACAGTCTGACACGGACGACAGGAGAGCGGTGCAGCGAAGGAATTTACCTGCGCTGTTTTGGCCAGACGAAATAGCCTGGATTCAGAGGACCCTGAAAAAAAATCGCACTTTTAATAGCATGTTTACTTACGGCAAACGTATTGCGATTACATATAGGCAGAACAGTAGCAAAGAATGACTAAACTGGAATTAAATCGGATTTAAAAGGCGTTTTTGACGTACGTACCTGAGGTTTCCACGTATAAATTATGAATTTCAGGATAGATTCAAGTCACCCGAAAGTACACGTACTTCGCCGGATGATACATCAGTCACAAAGATTGCATTGGGCTCGGAAACCGTGAGGTGATTGTGCGCTCGTTGTAACTGATCTCCTGACTGCTTTTTTCTGTCAACACCTTCCAATTTTCACCGTTCGGGCGAATGCTGAATCCCACATCGTAACTAACGCAATGACCTACCGGTGAAAACCTCACGATACTGCTGGAAAACCGGCGCAGACATCTACAGGGTGAGCGGTGTCGCTGTCACATGTTAGACGCGTGATCACATGCAGTGCTGATGAACGTTCTTTCGATACCAACGGGACATCAGAATTCGGGAAGCCTGGAAGTTGGAAAAGTGGACTGCCAAAAACCTGAGGGACCAGTAGGGGGGCGTATTTATACTACCATGCGTCATATTTGTCACTTACACTCCTAGGCGAGGTGACTTTGGTTATTTTCTGCTTAAAAGAGTTTGATGTAGAATTTGGTGAAAATTTTGAAGAAGTATAGCCCGTTGGGTTTTACAACTAAAAGTGCTTTTGAATGTAACAACAGAGGGGTCTTGGGAATACACCTTTTCAGAAAAGGATCTCCGATGGCAACTTTAACGTGGGAGTAACCGATGGGTTCAGTGTGTTTATTGTATCAGCCATCAGAAGATGTAGGACGTAGCAGATCGCTTGCTTTCTCGTTTTAGATCTACCGCAATTTTTGGATGTCGTAAGCATCCCTTGTACTGGTTGAGGCGCGAACAGCTGTTGTGTGACCGCGCAACAATTGTCAACCAGGGCAGGGTGACACCAACAGAGGGCAGCATCAGCCACAGCTGGATGACAAACTCAGTACAAAGTTTGCTTAAAAGAGTACATGGAGCTGTTCGATACCATTGTTTTTTTTACAGTGTTGAGAACAACTTGTGTAAGTTGACTGCTTTTGTCTGGAGACAGACGAAAGGTGGTGACTAGAAAAGTTTTTTGTCACCGTGGTCGTCCGATGTTCGATCGTGGTTATTTCAGGCCATTTGCCGTACTCGTCAATCACTTTCAGGAAGTTTAGTCCCTTGAACGGATCGGCAAAATCTGTGTTCCCTCGGTGGGTCTACTGTGGGTCAAGGCTGTGATGGCAACTGGAGGATTTTTGCGCCACTTCTGAATGCCTGCTTGATTTCTGAATCGAAGCCAGTTTACGTAACTTTGCGCAAGGGCCATCAGCCTATCATGCTTCGCATGACTGTTGCATTGCCCAGCTCTAGAATCTTCGGTACGACGATTCAAAAAACCACCTGTCGGTGCGTACGAGTCGCCTGCACAGTCAACGCGTCGTCACCTATAGGCGAATTGGCGCGGCTCGTGGATCGAAGTCATTACTGGTTTCGGGTGTTTCTGTGTTCATCTGTACAAATATCCTAATCTTGGTTACTAGCCAACCAGGTCACTGTTTTCCTCATTTTAGCGGGCTTCACACGATCCCGTTCCACAATGAAAGCGCCGACTGAATATCGGAGGAGATAAAGGGTCTTCACCACCTCCCTCTATTGCGCAAGAGCCTAGCCCGTCTGGTGACGGAACATTGTCGGTTGTCTCACACCAAAACCCTTTCTGCCCGTCAAACGTCGTCTAACACGCTAGCCAGCCAACTAGCCCGTCAGTCAACGAACAAGGAAAACAACCAATAGTTGGGCGAAACGATACGTGGTTTTGCGTGGACCTACGTCTTTATCGATTGATCGTTTTAAGTACTGGGGCCGCGTCTGCGCTCACAGCGATGCGTTCGCACGAGACGCGGGTACGCGCGCATCTGAATGTCTGTGTGTGTAAGTTTGAAACAAGTGCTTGCACGTCCCTTCTTGTCTCCGCTTTGCTCGTTTATGTGCGCTACGTGTGTGTCTACGTCTGGCCCATGTGTACCATAAACGTGGTTGTCTGCCACGTCCTGGTTGTTAGACATTTTGTCCGGTAAATGGGATAAACGGTGGGGTTTTGACGAATGCCCTTAATGTGGCGTGGCAAAATTAAGGCACCGCCAGGTCCTTGTGTGAGACAACCAGACGCGGAAGACATTCACCCTCTCATTTGTCTTTCAGAGTTTTGTATAACGTGGTCCGTAAGCAACAGATCAGACAGGAGAATGTCGTTGGGTAGTTGAACGACCCTTGAATGTCCAGCTGTAGGTGAGCTGCGGCACCTAGTATATTACACCTGAGAGAACGATGTCCCGCCAGCTTTGAATTCCGGTGACCAACAGATTACGGCTGGTTTCCCTACGTCAAGTCAAATCGTAAATGTTAGCCCAACTAGTTGTACCAATCACGATTAGAGATCCAGCAACATAGGCTAAATTCACTTCCCTAATGAGCCCGCGAACGTCCATTGATCGAAGTAACTAACCGTAACCTTGAACACTGATTTTTATAGGTCCCCACTTTTCAGATGGTCTTTTCTAAGCACCTCCTCTTTGAGTACGTTTCAGCCAACAACATCCCGTCAGTTCAAGGTGACCCGTGTATCGAAGTACCGCTTGTTTGCCCTAGCTGCCATCCACCGTGCGTCAGGACCTCCCTCGGATGACCTTGAACTTTTCTAACCTTTTTTTGGGAAATCCTCTTGTTAGTAGGGATCAACAGGTTAGCTTGGTGTCGGTCAAACATCATTTAAACTTAGAGTAGTGGTTTGTAAACAAAACACCAGACGGCAGGCTTTCCACATCTGGAACAGGCCGTTTGATCCCTCAAGACATTCCGTCGTCTCGCCAATAAAACGGCACTGGCGTGTCTTCTCATGATGCAGTAAAGAAACAAACATGATGGGAAAAATCCGGAGATTTGTTTTGGCGTAGTGCCTCAACATCGCCGTTTGTTTTATTCAGACACAATTAAGACATTTTCTGCATTGAATAACACCTGAAAACGCCGAATTAGTAATTGGTTTGGCTACCGTGTTTTCATGTTAACCTTACTGTTGGTTAGTGTTGAAAATCCAGAGTTTGGAACAATCTACACGTCGTAGAACTTCGGCGAATACGGGGATGCAGAAAATTCATCTGGAACATAAATCCCGACGTGGCTCTTCCCCGCATTGAAACACACTGCCTCAACTCGTGCCGCGGACAACGACAATTTTTGACTTCTGGCGAATGGTCACATTTCTTGTCCGACTGGCCATCCGGAAAACTTGTTAATCAGCCAAAAGCGTGGATTTCAAATTCTATCGGTCGGATCGTTGCGAGAAAGACGTGGTCGGATCCGGAAAGTCTCACCCATACATGGATTAATCCTACCCATAGCCTAGCAGTGGGTCTGCATATGTCTGTCATGTGACCTTTTGAGCAGTATTTATAAGGGGCTGATTTCATGTCCGAGCTCGCGTTACCACCCAGAACAACTTATGACTGGAGGGTTCCGGATTCGGCCATATCCTTAGCATAAACATACGGTTAGATGCCAGTCTTGTGACTGGAACTGTCGGAGTATCTGGAATCCTCGGCGCTTGGTCGCATCATCGGTCCACCCCCCTTCAGTCTGGTAGTCCCAAAAAGTCCAAAGTTATTTCGAACATTTGTCCGAAACTGGTCGATGGACATTTTGTTCCTGGTCCAGCATCTTATGACTTCCAAACAAGCAGCCATTTGGACGTTACCGGTAGTATGCCCAACCGACGAGTTCCCATGAGAATGAAATTTCCCGAGCAGTCTAATTTTTTTCTATTTCCGCACGCTTCATATCTTTTTCGGAGGACATTGAGTTGGGTCGAGATGGCCCAAGTAGTTAGAGCGCGAATTTACTGACCTGAAGGTCCGTGGTTCGAACCCGACCTCCGCCTCTCGACTTCCCATGTCTAGGCTTGGGCAACCTGGTAGCATCCCAGTCCTCGTGCTTCCCTCGTGTGGCATGGCAACTAGGCACCGAAAGGGTGTTACAGCTGAACGATTATATTATTATAGGACATTGAGTGGCAATCGGTTCTTACAAAGAGAGCCTCATGGGACAATCTTGATACTGTCTTACAGGTGGGACGCATCTTCTCAAACCGCTACGTACTCTAGAATATCTTTGAAATAAGGTAAGGTTTTATTGATTTTCTGTTGTCATTTTGCTGTGCCTTTCCCTTTTCAATACGTATACCGAACCACGGCGTTGTCAAGCTATATTACAGTGACATGTCAAAACCAAATTGGCGTGTAAGTGCGTGTATTTCACTAATTTCGCGCAATTTGCGGTTCAAGTAGAATATAAGGTTGACGGAAACTCGAGGACTGCGTTTAGCCCAATAAGGGCTGTCGAAGAGTTTTCAACAACCTTATGAGTAGTTTATTACACGGAACTTCTCTTTTCGCGTTTCAGCGTCCTTGATGGACGTCATAGCCTCTCGTATGTTGACACTCACCCATTTGTCGGATCATTCCACACGTTCCAGTTTTCTGTCTCTGTCTAGCTAGCTCCGAAAAATAGACTGACAGTTGACGTCATCACTTGTTCACACATACGCTCACCTTTTGACGTCTGGTTTTTGTACTGCACTTATATCCGTAGCGTACGCGCAAAGACACACCTAAAATATGGATGCGAGGAGTCAGTCTTTGGATGGACGCCTCAAGTACGTGCTCAAGTACTGACATGTTTGGCCTCCGGAAGCGGTTTATTCGAAGCACGGTGGTGGTAGTGGTGGTTGGCTTCCTGTATTGGTGATTCGCCTTCCGCCTTTCAAAGGTAAGTTAAAAACCGACTATGGCTCATACGCTTTGTTTTCCTGCACCCTGAGACCCTTTGGCTGTCGAGACACGATACACCTGACAGTCAAGCGGACCCAGGACTGCTGGCAGAGCGTTGGTCGGCGATGAATCAGTTGAGTGAGTGAGGTTTGAAGATTTATTGGCTAATATTTTAAAGATGTATGCGTTTGACTGTGAAGCCATTTCTGCGTGACAGTAAACAGAAGATTGATGCGACTTCCTTGTTATGACTGCTAGTGGGCTACTGACAGGTTCGGAGTGAAGGATGACACAATTGCCTTAGAAAATGATTGAATCAGTTTTGACGAGATGAACAGCCAACATGACCCAAACAAGACAAAACACATGAATGGAACTTCTAAGACCAACATGAAGATGCTCGTTGTGGACAAGAAGTCGCTTATCACAGAGAGTGAACAAACACGGACATGTTACACATCAGTCCAAGTAGTCGCTACATCTGCCTCCGTAAAATCACTCACTGACGACAAGGTTTCCTCGTCTTGGATAGGTCAACGTGCTCCTCAACATTTGGGAGCAAGCGTCCAAGCACAAAACACTCATTCACACGATCTAGATGGAAAATGACAAAAACGCTGTTGATATCGGTTAGCAGCCATCTCTTGCAGCGTCTCCAACCCTTAATAGGGGGGAGGGTGGGATCAGGCTGACCGCAACCTGGAAAGCGAGTCACATTGACAGTACCCAGACTTTTCCAGCTCAAAGTTGACCATTGTCCTGCTTGCGCTACTCTGATTTGACAACGGAAAACAGCACTCTCTTGGGAAAACGATGATTCAGCGTGTGCATTACAAGTCCTAACCGCCGCAGCTTCTGGTTACTGTACGTTCGGTAAATATCCAACCAATTCTCTCGCTTGTGATCCTATCGTTTCGGGTTCTCATTGATTGATACCACTCTCCTATTCAGATTTACTTCTGAGCTTAGGACTGCAGAGTTCTGCTTAAGGGTTTCGAGGTAAGATGGGATAAGGTCCATGTCCTTGCGCTTCCTCAGAAGACATTTAGACATCAACTGTTTGATTTTCTGAATCAGTTCCTTCTGTTTAATCGGCAGCTACTGGTGATGTCCTTTCAAAAACTGCTTTCTCTCTTAACATTACCTATGGTGTTTTTCCGTTAAATCCAATATTGTTTGCTCAACCATCTCCGTGAGCACATTTTCGGGATCGGAATTAGTTTTCTGCTTCAGTCGAAGTTTAGAACTGTCTACCCTGGGAGATGTGCAAACGGCTCTCGTTTGGACTGTGAGTGGACTGCAAAAAGATTTGTGTTCGCCTGCTGATATTCGTGGATTGTCACATTCTGCTGCCGTTGCTGTTGCTTCCGTAGTTCCGCAACACCTAGTTTTGGTCATCTCTGTTCGCCATTGTTGATGAGGGACTACCGCGGCAGGTTCTGAGAGAAAAACAACAACACAACTGAAGACATCACAAACGGGAGATTCAGCTGGGTTCCAGGTGAGTCCCTCGCAAAAACCAAATTGATTTGCAAATTAGTGTATTTCTTGAAAATAGTCCAATTTGGGTTCAAATAGAACATAAGGTTGACGGAAACTCGGGGACTGCGCCTACCTGATGAGCCCCAAGTGGAAGAGCGAAACCGGCCGTGGGCTGTCGAAGAATTTTCAGCAACCTTATGAGTAGTGCATTACGTATACACAACACAACTCGTTAGAACGATGTATATGCGGTTATGATGAGATAGATCCAAGTGAAACGCAACATCAATCAATATTGTGTAAAGTGTGGTGCATAACGTGTCATTTGAGCTCAACTTATCTGATTGTTAAGCCGCCAACTCACTGGCCGGAACGTTCGTGGTAAGAGCCCAACCCCGGTATCCCGACTGCTGCAGTCTAGGCTTGGGCAACCTAGCGGTACCTCAGCCATCCGGCCTCCTTCCGCCGGAGTGGCAGATATGAGTCGAAAGTGTGTTACGGCTGAACGACAGTGCATTACTGTTAACATGTAACGTACTATGTAGCACGAACAAAGCGTGGGTCGGACGCGCGAATCTCACAGTGAATCCACACAAAAACACAGGTGTGTCACACTCATCAATCTAACTAGCCGCTACATTGGTGACCGTGTGACCAACACTAACGGTAGACCGCCATACACTAGAACAGATCTCGTGCAGGAAAGTGTCAAGTTGCAACGAAACTGGTCTATTACTTATGATAGTAAATTAACTGTGTTCCGCGGTGTCGCATGATTTTGAACTTTCTTCCAATCCATAAATGTTTTCGTTCTAACCTGTACGCGTCATCGGTAAAAGCACTGATCAATCGGGCTTTTTTTAGCATACTCTCCTAAGTGGCTCTGACTCAGTAAGTACTGATGAGCACCACAACGAATAACTGACAGTTTCATGCACACCTCTTATTCCGCCAGCCGTATCTCTGTTCCCCAAACCCACCCAAAATGATTTATAACATATCTCGAATTTCGTTCCTCTCCTAACCACGTAGGTTTTGGTTCTCAATAATTTAAAGGTATTAACAGGTTGATGACTGATCACTTTTAAACTGGAAAGCAAAGAGCCAGGTAGAAGACAGGTTGAAGGTTTCTCCAAGTGTGAACACCGGGACCAGCCTCCGGAGTCCAGTTCAGTTATTTATTGAATTACATCAGAGTCTGGTTGCAAAGATGAAATAAACTTTGTTGTCCAGCCCTAACACACTAATCATAAGACTACTCAATACTCTTAGAATGCCCACTACCAGTTTCGTCCTTCTTGGGGCTCCCCATCAACCCTATGTTCTACTTGAATTGACATTGGGGACATTTCGATGAGTACCCTCATTTGCACACGAGGTTAGTTGACGGAAGCACGGGGGGCTGGGCCTTCTTGATGAGCCAAAGAAGGGCGAAACCGGTCGCATACCGTCAAAAAGTTTTCAGCCACCTTATGAGTAGTGTATTACGCTTAGACAATGTATTGCGGTATTTCAAATATCATACCAACTGAAACATCGGGTGGCCTAGTGCAGCACATTCAGTTGGAGCAGGCCATCATAAACGAGAGATTCAGCTGAGTCTCCTGTCGAAACCAAGTTCGTTGGCAAATGTGACTATTTGTCGTAATAAACCTTAAAATTTTACGAAACGGGTTGAGCATTTTTAGTCAACTGGAGGTTGTTTGGAGTAGTCATCTGAGTAGTCTTCATTTCAAAGAAGTTCGATAAACCATCTGTGAATTTATTACTGGATAAACTTTCGCTTTTTACGCAAAAGCTTCGTGAGGTCAACTGAATAGGCTACCAGGTTGACAGCATTTTAAATCAGACGAAGACTCACTCAGGGGGAGCTCAAAGATACTACTTCGTAGTATCGGTGAAAACAGCCTTTCCCTAATGACCTATCCGCCTTCCTAGTGCTACTGAGGCACGCTGTGTCCACAGGATCATGGAAAAACCACGGACTAAAACACCACTTACCTTCTACCAAGTTACCACAGTTATGACGCAAACTGAAACGGACCTTTGGAGTAGCTTGGAGATATTGTGGTCCATCACATGTGACTGTGCAATTGCTGCCCAAAGTTTTACACTCATTGATGACGCCTTCTCTGTTTGGGGTTGGCAATTTGCAGGACGGCTTGTTAAAAAATCTATAGGTAACTATACGATTCAAACAGTTCTGTCGCCACATTTGGTGCGTTTTCCATTGATTGCCATTGATTGTTGGTGCCGGCGGACGGACATTCCAGGTTTCAGTTCTGTGACTACGTTGGTTTGCACAATGCGTGACTAGCGTACAGCATCGAAATTATTGCGCTGATTCAAGGCCTCTATCCATTTGTGTGTTGAGTACGCAATCGACTTCGCCCCCCCCCCTGTCCCAGAACGATAACTAACGCATCTACCATGCGGCTCACATGTATGGGGCCATTCGAGTTGTTATGATGACCTCACGAACGCTTGACCTGAGGATTCCAAAGTTGTTCTTAACGGATGCGCTGTCAATCATCGTAGTATGCTCACCATTTCCGATTGGTTCCACCACTGTCTCACTGACTTTGCTACGACCCAGTAATTCAGCTGATCTCAACGTGCTCTCGATCCCAGACGTGCACCGGGGACGGGGACCGGTTCCTCCATGATCCACCGCCGGTTCCACTCCACTTCCATTACTATCGGCTCACAAAGTAGGGCTGCCCTTTTCACCTGCATACCATGGGTCGTCTGGGCGAGTGAGGTCAGCCCACGCCAGAAAAATGGCGGCAAAAGCCCAAGAATGCAATTCGAGTTGCTTGCCCATTCCGTGCCTGTTTGAAGCAAGCCCTCGACAGGAACTGGTTGCAGAGTCGCGTTGAGAAAACGCACTTAGCAGACTGTCGATGCGCTGGGACAAAGTGCAATTCACCCAGTGGCTGTAATTCAAGTTTTCCGTCAAACTACATCAGCTCTTTCGTGGTCTTGAAAGTGGCGGATGATGTTAAGTAACAGAGTTTACCGCCATGATTTTTCTAGGTGTCTTTGTTGACCCACTTCCTTTATTCCAGTCCATAGCGTAGTCACAAGCTCCAGGAGATTTCGCAATATGTAGTTAACTACGCACTACGTCCTACTTAAAGGTTTATTTCTGGGTGGGTTTGCCGAATACTCATTCTCTCAACTACGTTCAAGTTGCTTTCGACTCACCAACAAGGAGCAGAACAAGCGAGTGCAAAGGTTACGAGAAGCATCGTGGTATTTAAAGCACACTTCTGGCCTTGAATCCAGGCTGTCTGATCAGCGTTGAGTGAACACTCATCATCGTCGGCCATTGCTGAGCTGATTGACTCGTTGAGCATCCAATCGGTAGCTGGTCCGGATGCCTGGCAGACTTCCTATTACGATGTTGGCGGCGTCTCAAAGTCCCAGTAAGCATTCTGGGATTATTTTTTGGGATCTGACCTTCCTGACACGGAGCAACTGCCTACACCGTGAAAGTAGATGTCCGCACTTTCCACACGGATCTACTCGGGCTACTGTTGGGGTGAATTCATCAGTGCGATAATACGGTAACAAAGGGACCAGAAGCCGAGACGAGGATTAAATCCTTCACGTAGAAAGTTGAAATTGCATTTCTGCGCTTCGCAAATGCAACTGAGGTTTGTGCGACAACTAAATCGAGCGTCGCCATGTGACAACAAGTCGGTCGTCCAAAATGCAGATCTAGGTCGGACTCGGAGCTAAGCTGATGAGCAGTCGACCTGCGAATATCTTCATGTAACGTCATCAGCTATCACCTGGCTTTTTCGGATTGTTAGTTAAAAACCGAGCATCCTCACGCGACCGATTAGCGTTTTGTTCTCATTCAGTTACGTTTATCAACTTACCCATACCAGTTGTGTCATGGGTCCTCTTTCCTTCTTCTCGTTGGATGGTCAGGTTTGTCTTTCGTAAGTCATGTATTCATGGCAAGCTCGATCCCTTCCGGTGCCTGCCTGTCATGCCACCCGAAGGAAGCACGAGAGCTGAGCTACTGGCAGATTATCCAAACCTAGACAGGAGCAATCGAGATGCAGGAGTTGGGTTCGAACCACGGACCTTCCGGTCTTATTGAATTCGCGCTCTACCCATCGAGCCATCTGGAGCTCCTACATGAATACGCACTTCCAATCCAGTTCCGGACTAGCCTTTTTTCCCGAGCACTCCAATCTGTTCAACGGGGCACGAGGGGTCAACTTTACATCATTCAATCGTGAACACACCCGTCTGTACTGACGCGATGATTCAGGCTCGTTCAGCGTGCGCTGGTAGTGAGAGCATGCTCACCCCGTTTGTCATATGGGCACCCAAGCTCTGATAAGGGTCCAGTGAGCTCATCAAGATAATTGCGCGAGGATGGGGGGATGATTGTTCAGGCGAATTTCCACGAATCGGTTAGTGTGCACACCCCACCGGGTGCACGGCGGGCGTGTCACCAAAACCCGAGCCTTTCTCTCGGTTGTCGGTCCGACCAAGGCACGCACGTGCGTTCGGTGCAAACTGACTCACCCTAACCCCGCCCGGTATTTTTCTGTGCATGATCACGTGACCGGCTGGTCATGGATGTGGCTGGCTCACTGAAGCTAACGCATGTCAGTATAGCCGGATCCAAGATTATTTCACATCCGGACAAGAATCTCATGGCGATCGATTGAGGCACTGCAACGCGCTGCACTGCAATCACGGCGCGACAATTACACCGCCCTGTCTGTTCCCGCAGTAAGGGAATAGGAGCAGGCCTATCGGGCAACGCTCGAGTAGTATCCCGCTCTACCCTGAGTGTGGACAAAACGCAGAAGCTAACGCATGAAAATCCAACGCCATGAACGCTGGTATTCGGTTGGTGTCAGACCAGTACTTGCTGAGACTGTGGGGCAAATGCCAGAGAGCGTGTGCGATGTCAAAAAAAACTCACAGATCTCGCACAACGAATTTTCCGGTTACTCGAATTCCCGAAAAGTCGGAGAGATTTCAAAGGACGGTATGCGGAGAATCGCTCAGCGTGCCAGGTCTCAGTCATGAAGTTTTACAACAAAGAATGTAACGTCCTTTTGATGAACTCGAGTTGAGGTACCTGCGCTGGTTAGGTAAATTGATCAGAATTTTTTTAAGTGGTCTGATTGGAGCATGGTTTTACTTCCTTCCAATTCATCCAGTTCTTGTCTTCGGATCTGGTCTAATCCACGGCGATGTAGGTCCTCTAGCGTCTGACACAGTCAATCTTGAGCAAGACTCATCGGAGGGGAAATCGTTGAGCCTTCGCTCTTCACAAGTAACGTTATTGGCGGTGGTGCTTCTGCATCGAGCGAGCCTGCATATTTTGGTCGGCGGAACGCACCGATTGTGTGTTCTGTCAACGGACCGAGGTGTACACCTTGCAACAAGTGTTCTTGGTCCTAACCGACTTGTACATCAACTGTTAACTAGTAGCCGATATAGTGCTCTATCATTCTTTCACCTGGATGAACATCAGAGTTAAAAAATAGAACTCATTTATGTGATCCAGTGCACATAATGTTCGGCAGGAATCGGAATGGGCGTCCAAACAATAAACACTTTTTTACTTTGTATATTGGTTCTTCAGCATGTGTTCACTCATACCTTAGTACTTGAAGGACGTCGTGCATCGACGGACGCATCCGACTAAGCTCAACGCTTCAAACGAAAATTTGGATTCCGATACAAATACGTAATTCTTGTTTTGTTAATCCATGTCGTCCCAGAAGAAGTATCAAAAGGATGGCACACACCAAGTGATGCAAACCTTCAATATGAGCTGTCTTCAGCTCCGCATATTTACACGAGTCAACAGTGAGACCTAGAGCCCCCAGGAATTTCGGAGACCTCGTTCGAAACAGTTAGTGAGTCCGTGCTTGGCAGAATACAATGGGTTGCAAGTTAAACAAATAGTAACTCATCGTTCGGCTGTAACATCCTTTCAGTGCCAAGCTAGCATGCCACCCAACGGAAGCATGAGGTTTGCCCAGGCACAGTCGAGATGCCCTGGTTGGGTTCGAACTATGGACCATCTGGTCATTGGGTTTGCATCTTAACCACTGAGCATTCTCGAGATCTATTTGACTAGAGGCAAGTGAATCCCACATTTACGATGCGCTTTAACTGAACATGATGCACAAAGGTAGACTCACGTTTCAGCTGGCACGATGTTCAAAATATTTCAGTATATTTTCTTGAAATAAAACACCGCACGTGAATTATTGCGTCACTTACGCACAACTTGGTGTTTAAGCAGAACATAAAGCTGCTGTGAACTCGAGGACTAAGCCCAGTTAGAGGGCTTTGAGAAGAGCGAATTACGCTGAGTGGTCACGTGCAGCTTCATGGGAAAACCCCGTGAAACCCACATAAGGGGGACGGCATGCGCAACACTTTTCCACTTGTTGTCCAACTGTCCAGCAAGAAAATGACTCGCCGATCAAAGCACCTATAAAAAGTATCGTTCGTCATCATCATCATTGTCAGCTGTAAGAACCGCGTACTTGTCGTACAGTGGTTGTAGCTGCCACAGTTTCGTTCACCGATGATTTGGGGAGGTGAGGTAGGTAGCTGCGCATTGGGAGCAGGAGCTGATAAATTGGTGCGTAAATACAGCACTGTCAATATACTGTTAAGTGGGGGAATGGGAAGGAGCTATGCATTGAAGGCAATAGTTTGGATGCACGAGCGCCATTGAGGGCGCGATTTGGCCATGTCTGACAATGTCTCTAACCATTGATGTGGCCTCTCTCGGGGTCCCCATCCAGGAAGACGGCAGTGACCAGCGCAGCTGAGTTTTCTGGTAGTGGCTTTTACACTTCGCTGCCAAGTCATTGTTTGACCGTCTCTGGCTCGTTTCCACCCTTCACGTGGTTGTGCGAAAAGAACCCTTCGAGGACGTCGGTCGACTGGCATGCGTAGCACGTGGCCAAGCCAGCGCAACCTATGCGGTGTGATCAATGTATCTATTGAGGGTGAGTTATTTCTCCCGAATACCATTCGACGTACTTCAGCATTGCTGATCCGGTTTTCCCACCAGATTCGGGCAATGCTCCGAAGAAATCGTTAACATCCGCCGACGTCTAGCGACTGCCCTTCATCGAGTCACCACAAGTGAACATGATCAAATGAGCGACAGCAATAAACGCCCGGAAAAACCAAATTCTTTTTAAATCCATGGCGAGATGATGAGGTGCTACAACTTGGCTGTCAAAATTTTTCTTTGAATTAATGCATGTTCTTCTAGGGCTCCAGAGACTTCGAACTTCGATCTGGTGTGATGGGAAACTCTAAACGCACATGTATCCCGTTTTGACTTCAACTCTAAATAGCTATCAGTGAGTCAGATGGTTTTCATAAGAAAACCTAATGCCATACACCATTTATATGAAGAAAATAGAAGAGAGAAAACACCTAGTAAGATCAAAAAATCACGGATTGGATGAAAGAGCGAACTAGTAAACACACATTGCATGCGTTATGACCGATTCCGTTCATTACAACTGGATTGAATCGATCTGTGCATTATAACGCTTGTGTCTTTGCCTGTTCACCTTAGTAAAACAAGTTTAATCCCGTTCTCAAGCGTCAGGACATGATGGTTTTTATAAGAACGTATCTTGTGTGTAGGTAGGGTTGCTTTCAGTGTGAAGCGTTGCCAAGCCACTTAAAGAAGTTGCTAGTTGCACTACTTATAAGGTTGCTGAAAATTCTTCGACAGCCCACGACCGGTTTCGCTCTTCCACTTGGGGCTCATCAGGTAGGCGCGCAGTCCCCGAGTTTCCGTCCACCTTATGTTCTACTTGAACCCAAATTGGACTGATTTCGAGAAATACACTAATTTGCAAATCAATTTGGTTTTTGCGAGAGACTCACCTGGAACCAAGCTGAATCGCTAGTTGCATCAACGATCTATATTGTCTCAGGGAAAGCTGTATCATTTTAGCCATTCTCTGGTCCTCACTATTTCTCCGTCAAAGAAACACTTTCCAACTAGTTTAAGTCGTTTGAAGAAGTCGCCGAAATGATTTTACTCTCGCCGTTAGGTTAAGAAATGGGGGAGAAGCGCGTTATCAATAACGATTCCGATGGGCCGTTTAGTGCTGAATAGCCCGGGCTCCTTCTGATGAGTATCCCACGCACGATCGGCTTCCAGACTACCAGAATAGGCGAAACATCATACCACGTACAATAAAGATGGTGATACAGTGACTTCAGCCTATCAAAATCTAACTATTTCAGTGTTGAAGGAGGTGAAGACTCATTGATTACCTCAGTCCTAGTACTTCTAAGTCGAGCGTCAGTGGGCTTTCGTAATGTACTAATGTACGGAAAACTCTTTGACATAATCGGCTGTATGTGGTTATGGTACACCTGACACCACCTCAAGTTATGAAGGCCTGTCTATTGTGTAAATGGTAAGTCATTTGGTGGAATCCGGCACAAGTTCTGTTTAATCCACCATGCCTTGTTTGTTTCTATGAAGGGATTTTGAAACTTTCGTCCTGCAAGTGGAGCCACTCTGTGATGATGTGCTGAGAAGCACTGTACAGCTGTTTCACCCGTATTGGGAAGCGCCAGCAACTCACGCAACTCTCTGGAGTTTCAAATCCGCGATCTCTTCTAGTTTGAACACTTGACCGTTCAGCATGGTGATTGACTCGCACCTGGGATTGTCTTTTACAGTCCACATGTCTAATATTTGATGTTAAGGATTCAGCAGAACTGTTAAATCCATCAGATCACCGGGGGTGCGGGTGAGTGGGTGGTGGGAGCTTGGGTTTGGAGAGCCACATTTCATCCTGTGGCTACTACTATCGATTGGCGTAGCACTGGGATTTAAAGTGATCGCTGCGTTGACTACGGTGGAGATGGCACTGTAATTTTGATGGAAAGATGATTGTTTGAATGGGTGTAAGTAACAAAAGAGCTTCGACCAACAAACGAAGCTTTCCTGACCGAAAACTACTGATTAGGTCGCTGAAAACCCTTCGACGATCCACGCACGGTTTCGCCTTTCTTCGGGGTCATCAGAGAGGCGGTCTCCAAGTTTCCGCCAACTTTATGTTATACTTTAACCCAGACTGTACGCTGTCCAAGAACTACACTCATTTTCCAATGAATGTGGTCTTGACGGCAGATTCAACTGAATCCTAGCTGAATCCGGTTGACCCGGTTGACCAAGCATAGACAGGAGCAGTCGAGATACCGGGGTCAGGTTCGAACTACGTACCTACCAGTCAGTAAGTTCTTTTCCTAATCACGGCCATCTGGCCCTGGATTTTTTGAAACAACCAAAGCCCGAAGGATTCACCCATCTTGCGTTCACATGCCGTGCAACTTGCAAGTTCGGAACTCTGGATCGTTCGGTTTGCACTTTTTGTCATCAGTAGACACCATTCTCTTTCAATACGTTATTACTCGTGTGTTTTAGTCATCTAGACGGTCTTTACAATGTTCAGGCGTTTCAACTACGGCGAACCTTCGGACATCTGCCGGATACCCGGATGCGAACTGAGGGGGTCTTCATATAGGTGTCCGGTTTGAAATCACCATACAGTACCCTGTTATGTTGCCCGGATACCGACGCAAAGGCCTTAGCTGCGAAAAAGATCTCCATCAACCAGTGATATTGAGACTGCGGGTATTAGCCTGTAATAGACCCAAGTGGACTAATACTTTGTATCTACAGCAAAACCTGTTTGTGATTAGTACTCAGGAAAGAAAACATTCCAGTCATCATTATAACGCACCGATGCATGCGATATGCATCCCGTGATTGAAGTATGAATGAAGCTATATCCTATGTAAGTCTGTGTTAACCACACTGTTGATCAGCCGCTCGTGGCCGAACGGTTAAGTGCCCAAACTACCATTTTTGGAGTTCATAGGTCTGAGACTCCCGGGCGAGAACATCCGTTTTCCCCAGTCCCCCTCTTCTATAGAGCTCAGGAACACGCGTGAGTCAGATGCTATAGAGGACGCCAAAATGCCTCCGAAATTATTAGTAAGCGTTCCCGGATTGCTCAAGGTAAGCGGTTCTGATCTAATGATATACTGGGATTTGACGCGATTGAACATATTGTCATCATCATAGAGGATCTTTCATGACAAGAGAATGGGACGGCCGAAGGCCTTTCTTTCCAACTTTCTCTCTTACTAAGTTGCTGAAGTAGGGTTCTTCACTTTCGGAACAGGACGGATGCGGACATTTCAGTTTATCATAAACCATAAACCATGTACAAGGAGTACGTTGGTTCCAGCTGCTACCGTTTCGGTCACTGGAAAACGAGAGAGCGTGGGCGATAAAGCCAAGCATAGGAGACGAATGCAGGATTAGTTAGTTGGTTTTGGAAACTTGACAACTACACATTGAGGGTGAGTAGTGTCGTTAACCATAGAGATGAGTTGCGTCCCGGGGTTCCCACTCAGAGAGGCGGTAGTTATCGACCCGACTAACCTTACTCGTTAGTATTTCCATACTTTGCTGCCAGGTCATAGACTGTCCACCTCTCGGTACCGTTCACTCAGCACAAGGCTAGGCGGTTCAGCGAGGCAGACGGTTCTCTGGAGTCAGAAGTGCATGTCCTAACGAGCGTAACCTATGAAGCGTGAATAAGTTTTCCGTCGAAGCGAACACCATCAAATGAATTCATTAAAAATCCTAGGTATGCTACATCCTACTAGATAGTGAACTCTGGATTTTGTCCACAAATTTCGAAGTGAGATTCCCGTTTCTTGTCCCAATTGTTGAATCAGTTTGATGGGCTTGAGAAAGCCTTTCCACTAAATCGAAATCTTCACGGTGTTTTCAGCCTCTTTTTTCCCTAAACGAACAGCTCAGTTTTGATGAGATGGGTTGCACACATCCTTACCATGTGGACAACCATCGCATTTGGGCCCTGCGGGTATTCATAAACCGGCAATTTGATTTGATGAAATAGAATGCCTAATCGCTCAATCCGATTGGTGGTCATGTAAGATGACAAGTGATCAATTTAAGTTGGCTTTGCTACGGGATATTAGATAGTTTGACGAAACTTAAACGACCAACTTCAAAAAATGAAGCTAGTACACAACCTCCACGATTTCTCAAGCACGGTGCACCAAGGCAACGTGTGCGACGTCTAACATGTTTCCGGTGTCAAATCATTCTCGGTTGGCCGATCGTACAAGCGTCATATGAATACAAACTTGACACGTCCCCCACATACACTCTAGCTGGCTGCATCAAGACCTAGGTGGTAGTTCGAAAAATAAACATTCACGGAGCGATCACTGAAACGACTTTGGTGGGTGCTATAATCCGGGACTCCCACGTTGCTTCAAATCTGTTCCTACGCGAAGTACATGTACGATACCTGATTTTCGAAGAATGACACATGAAGAAAACTGCGTTCCAGTTATTGACCCGAGAAGTATGGAAAACCGCCCGGAAAGTGGGATTGCTCCGGAGTGGACTCCTTGGTCACACAATGCTCTTAGTTGCAAAACCGTTGCGAATGGAACAAAACTTTTTACGCCAAAATGTTGAATTTCATTGTGTTTGTGAGTGAAGCAAAAATCATCCGAATCTAGATTCATATTTTCGCAATTCAGCAAATTTCATTGTCCACTGAAACAATCATACCTCTGGCGGGAAAATTCTGGTGGGATAATTTCCTAGCATCACTGGGACCCCGGAATGCCTAGATGGGGCTCAAAAGTTTGGACTGGTATTCGGAACTCAACTGCCTGTCTGTTTTAGTCCATCAGGGACACGTCGTAGCTTTCGAAAGTTCAGTTCCATTGTACGAATACTGAACGCCGCTCCGGAGAGACCCAAAATGTCAGTGCAACTATGCATGCGGTGGAAACGTTTCGCTGTAGCAATTTCTTTCCTGTTCTGTATTAGCCTAAATAATCCACGTAGGCGGGTGAGAGAAGCAAATCGCGGATATGGACGAACAAATTCGGCCAAATGACGTTCAAGAGTAAGCGATGGGTACACGGTGGATTCTAATAACTGTGACGAGTTCCATCAGTTGCTTTGTAAATTTCACCTCTTCTGACATCGATTTAGTCTACGATGTATTCCATAAAAACGGGCGCTTTTCAACTCTAGGCCAACTCATATGGAATTGTGTTGTCCGGAGGAATGTCTGAGGTGGTGAGCAACCGGATGGTCACTTTCGACTCACCACAACAGAAAAATGCATATAACAACAGGAAATTTCCTGACTTCATGTTCTTTATGCTTTACTCTTCATTTTTATATTGAAAAAGTATTCACTTTTGAGCAGAAAAATATGTTCGGGAATAGACTTCGAACGAAATTCTCACTTCCATTTTGACCCCCTTCATTACTTTGACGCGTTCGTCACTCCAGCTAAGCAGAAGCTCCAATATCTTGTTTATGAAGCCTGCCGATTAAGAAAGTGACCTGTTCTACCTTCAGCGCAGTGCTCACAAACGCGACAGTCTTATTTGGGACGCTCGGGCCATCCGAATTGGTCGTCCCGGGTCAGTGGGCTTGCTTGGTGGTGATGTGTAGCAATGATGATCGACCTCAAAAGACTGAAAATCGCGCTGTTTTTAACGATTATAATGACGCCAGCAAAATGCATGCTTATGATAGTTTTTCCTCAACATTATGAATTCTACGCACGAACAACCCCCCAGCAATAAGTCTGCCGGTTGTTTTCACACTTTTCTGAAAACCCCACTTGAGTGACTGTTCGGGAGCTATGTTCAATCTGATCGAATCGACCAAACAGGTTAAAAGGTGAGATTCTTCTCAGTTTGTAGTACCATCCCAACGGACCCAGCTCGTTTCGTTTGAAGACATATTTCCTGGGCAATGTTGTGGAATATAGGTAGCTCGGGTGCGCTGATTGATTGTTGGTCTGTTCGCTGAGCTTGACAGTTGGATTGCAAACGTTTCATCACCAATCGAGGTGACATCATCAGTGCGGGGTTGAGTGGGTCAACTCACTCACAGCCACTCAATCCCGCACTGATGATATCACCTCGATTGGTGATGAAACGTTTGCAATCCAACTGCCAAGCTCGGCGAACAGACCAACAATCAATATATTTCCTGATTTGGTTGATCCCGGTATCTGTGATCACATTTTGTGATTTTTCTAGCCTGGGATCTGAGACGTTTTTTGGTTGCAAATTAAATATTACCATCTCAACGTTACATACAAGTCATAAGGTTGGTGAAAATGTTCCACAACAATGAAACTTGAAAATGGCGGCATTTTGTGGAGATCTAATCTCATTCGATTACTGTAGAGAGGAAAACTTTGTTCCTGATGCATCTCACACTGCGCGGTCTCTCCTTGATTGCAACCGAATTCCAGAACTCAGAAAAAAGACCAGCAACTACAAGCAGTTACTTCTTCCAGCAAATTTTCTCCCGTTCAGAGCTTACTTTAGTGTGTGTGATGCCAGGGTGGGGGCGCATTCATTGTGGCCTATCGGTAACAGATTCAGGTGTGCGTCATCAATCGATGGAGCAGTGCAACTAGCCACATGTCGTTCTGACGGCTCAGTAAATGTCCTTGTCAATCCGTATTTCTGCAATTGTGGAGAGGGTATTACGGGGCCAACAGCTAAATGTCCATTAACGAGGTTACACAAATCGATGTCATGTCGCAGCCAGACAAGACAAGACACTGGCGCGCTCGATTCCGGGTTTAGGCATCAGACGTCGCGGCAGCTGCTTGGCCTGAATCATGTGCCCAAGGACGCGGATGACGGAACGGACGTGGACATTTGCGGCGATGGACAGGTTGAAATCAGAACTTTCGGCAAAATCAGCATAGCAGTGCTGACAACAGTGACTGTCCAGCTAAGACATCTACGTTCAGTATCTCAGAAACACCTTTAGTAAAGGAGGAATTCGCTGGACTCATGACGTACCAAGGCTAAAAGAAAGATCCGATGATCCCATTTGGCAAGGACATACTTGCATAGAAAAAATGCTAGGGATTGGCCAACTCGCATTCCGGAATTCTCTTGAAAATCATCACTGCTACGTGATCAGTCTTGTTTGGTTAGATGCTTTCCTACATTTGCTTTAAAAGTAGGCAAGATTTGCACGTTAAAATGACTGGGGATGAACATTCCTCTGTCGTTTACCGATTGGAAACAAGAACAGTGCCGCAAAGTCGAACAACTCTTAGGAAGACTTTGAAACGGGGGACTTTCACCTAGCAGTTCGGTCATTGGAAGCTCTGATGAGATGTTTTCGTCGTTTAAAAAGATGCATTTTCTAAGCAGATGGCTTCCATAATTAACTGCTCAGTTTAGGAGAAGCAAGAGGATCCCTAGCTCATAAGGTTGTTGAAAATTCGTCAACAGCCAACGACCGGTTTCGCCCTTCTTGGGGCTCATCAGGTAGGCGCAGTCCCCGAGTTTCCGACAACTTTATGTTCTACTTGAACCCAAATTGGGCTGTTTTCGAGAAATACACTAATTTGCAAATCAATTTGGTTTTGCAAGAGACTCATCTGGAACCCAGTTGAATCTCCCGTTTGTGATGTTTCCAGGCAACTGAATGTGCTGCACCAGGCCGCCTCATGTTCCATTTGCGACGATATTCGAGATATCGCGATACATGTATATTCGTAATGCACTACTCATACGGTTGCTGAGTGATTGAATAAAAAAAAGGGGTGCACCTAGGAGACATGCGTTCAATGCTTGAACTGAGCTGCTCTGCTCTTTTCTTTGAAAGCAGACCAAATTAGCGAACGTGTTACATCAAAATGCATCAAATTCCTCACATAGCTGCGAGATTTGGTCCTCAATGCCAAACTCATTGTCTGCATATTACCCATAAAAATGCGCCCCGCCTATAATCAAGGGAAACTTGTCATTTACAAAGATTCCTTCAAAGTCATCAGCGTCAGATGGGTCACGTGGACCTCCCAATGCCACGTCTTCATCTTGTCGGTGCATAGTCCTTTAAGTAGTTGTAAGTAACCAGTAATTCACACGCCATCAAGAGTCTCCTCACATTAGCGATCGAAACATTCGATTTTGTATTCACTAACCCCACGAATTAGATATCCTGTTATTTACTTTTTCTGGATGGCCTCTTCTGACGTCTGTTTGTCATTTAGGTTTGATGACTCATGTTTATCTGTGTCGTCCCTTTTTCTCGGAAGACCAAAGATTACGGATCAGCAGCTGAGTAATGACACAAGTGCTTCAAGGACTCACCTTGTGGGTAAAAGTCATCTAGGTTTGGAACTAAGGAGGGATTCAGCTGGGCTCCAGGTGAGTCTCTCGCAAAACCAAATTTGTTTGCAAATGAGTGTGTTTCGCTAGGATCCCTAGCTGTTGACGGGCTACAAATCAATTGAGACTTACCGTTAACTTACTTTTGGCAAGAACTGATGTATCTAGGAATTCAACATTGACCTCATTTTTATCCATATTTTCCATACGACATTCCGAGGAATATTCATAGTCTCCACAAGTTGGAGTAGACAAGTTCGATGAAGGCGCCGTTATGATAAAGCTTTCGAAGAAAACTTTTCACGGGACTAAACTTACCTACATTGGCAAGATGACTGCTGTGCGTGGTCCCAGTCAGCAGTGAGAAGGGGTCATACCACACCACGTCTAACGAAAATCACTCAGTTTGTACATGAATACCCGTGAATAAAGACAACGCACGGAAGTGACTCAACTACTTTTAAGCGGAGCTTTGTCGCCACACACCGTGAAATTCTGGATAAGACAAGTTTGCGTGAAGTGGGAACAAAGTAAACAATTACAACTAATACCCTCATCTATGTGCCAATTGGTTTTGACTCGCCTGGAACACAGCTGATTCTCTCGTCTATAACATTTCCAGTAGCTTTATGAGAAGTACAATGCGTCTAAAAAGTACAGTTTTCATAGCACCGTTGTTGAACTGATTGTCTTCCGTCATCCATATTTACTCCGTCGGTTTTTTTACCCCCTCGATGAGTCTAATCTGTCACTCAGTCCGGATTCATTTCGTCTCATTTGCTACAAGACTACTGTTAACACATCAGGCTCGTTCTGGCGTGACATAGACAGCTAGTCCATGAACCAGATGACCAACCAGAGTGTTGGTGTCTAATCGTCTGAGGAAAAATGCGTACAATGATCCAGTGAGAATCACACTATTTACCTATCCGTTCCTTGGAAAGGCGTCCCTCTAGGACAAACAAACGTCACCGACTTCACGGAAAGGCATATTTTGAACATGTAACGCGATGGTTCCGAAGCACTTTTGTGCTCCCAACATTCTGTCAGAAACAACTCAGACGTCCGGCTAATTTATCACCCTTTTTAGACAGCCATCCTGTTGAGTTCTTCAGCCAGCTGTTCACTGGAAGTTGTTATTGCTTCCTTCACAATCAGCTTGGTGGCGAATAGAGAACTGAACACAGTCCGCGAGTAATTCATGCAGTAGGGTTGATCACCATCAGTTGAGCACAGGAATGTCGGAGTTTGTTTACTTCACGTACTTTTGATAAATTTACAATCTTGTCACTACACCATATCCATCAGTGTTGAACAGGGTAAAAGTCCACCGCAGCAGCTCAAGTTCAATAGTTATCGTTGTGTAGAGTCAGTTCTTTTTAAAGGTACTCTTTGGATCCCACGCAAAAGTCGGTCAGTTTTTTCAGATTCTCGGTCGCTGATCGCTCTAACTGAACTTTGGATCGTTTTCTGACGTAATGCAATGGCTGCAATTGCGAAATACACCATCCGTTTCGAGATGTCTTACGCCGTGTTCCGCTGAATCATAGGCATAGAACAGTTGAGTTTTGAGTCTAATAGACAGACCAGGGCACCACATGCGTAGGTTGTTCTGGTGACGTTAAGAGGCACCTGAGTGGATTTGCTGTCAAGAAGAGTGTGGCGTGATGCTAGGCATCAGAGGTCCAGCCTCCTTGGCAAAGGAGTTTGAATTAGCTATTCCTACAGGCAATGACCAAATGTTCTGTCATGAGGTCTCCCAGACGGGCTTTCTTAAACTGACTCCTCGCCGGTGAACCAAACAGAATAATCGCTCCGGGCTGTCATTACCCCCTATTGAACATGGTGACCTGAAAGCTGTTCATTCACGTCCAATACTCCTATTTAATTTGCCTCCTTTGGTAACTCCACTTTGCTCTCGGTGTCCATTCTGGTGTTTGGTTTTTCATGAGTCGTAACACTTCCCAGGCATATTCTGTGTTTTATGGGGGTAACGTATAGTTCTGAACGGTTTGACAGTGAGTTATTACCGCGAGTTATCGACCACAGCTCGACTTTTCGCTAATTCGTCCAGAATCTCTTGTTCGGACTACCAAAACGATGACAAACCAGATGCTACTAGTGTAAGGGGGAAAGTCCTTCGCTTCGAAGTCGTTTGTTAGCAAACGTCAACTAAACAGATAAAAAACCATTGGTTGGGTGCAGCCAACCAAACTGGTCTGCAAGGTAGAGGGGCTGATATGCAATTACGTTGGGTTGCTCCGCCAAGACGGGAGTGTTTGAACTGTAGTCACTCATGAACGTTGAATCCAAACATACTGTATTCGATACAGCACAAAATTATGTATCAGAAAAAGAGAGATTAGTGAGAACATTTTACGAATTTGGATAGGAAAGTCGGAGTTTTCTGTCTGGATATGAAATAGCGTCACCAAACGCGTGCAACCAACAGGAACTTAAAAGTTCACATTATCTTGGCTCGACAGGTGATAACTTACGGGTAGACTTAATGAAATCTGTAGGAAAGGCACAATCAAACAGGGTTTTTGAAGCAAAGGGGGCCTTTGGAAGGCGCGAGATGGCGGCAAGAGCGCAAATTTACTGACCGCAATGTCCGTGCTTTGAACCCAACCTCTGCCTCTCAACTTCCCCTGTCCAGGCTTGGGCACCCTGGCAGTATCCCAGCCCTCGTGCTTCCCTCGGATGGTATGGCATTTGGGCAACTAAAGGATGCTACAGCTGAACGATTTTGGAAGGCGCATAAAAGTATTGGCAGGTAGCCTGATGCCCATTGTGCATAAGAGTATGGACATGCCGAAGATACAAAGGGTCTAAGAATAGAATAATTTTGTACAAGTCACATGGGAGTGCTGAGTACGGGGATGGGGAGCGATGTTTCGATTACGGACGGAAATTTTATAATTGAGCATTGTCTCATTAGAGTTTTAATATAGTAATTAGTAATGAATCTCTCTACAATAAAGGAGAGACCCTGCGGAACACGAACCATCCGGCTATGGTTAATTTCATCCTTTAGATGGCCGGGCATGGAGGATCAAACGTCTGAACATGTTGCTAAACAACATACTACTTAAAAGCATGGTCAGTAGTTCAGGATAATTGTACATGCGCATAAAGCAACGCGAAACCACCCCAACGGAGAAGCACGACGATTACCAACATGTTTAGAAGTGATCTGAGTGAGCGTGCCAACTATAGTGTACATTTATGTCTGCTGGCTCGTGGATCACCGAACTCTGCACATTACTATGTTTTGAGTGGTGAAAGCACATGGGGATTGGATCGGTTTGCCTCCTGTTTGGTTCTGATTAGGTCTGCACCTCTATGAACCTGACTAATCAACAACCATCGAAACTACTTTGATAAATCCTATGAAAACAAGCGCTGTAGAGGCGCCCCGAATGGATCCTAAGGGGGGGGGGTAACTTTGGAGTTGAGCGGTACAAACTGAACAACCTCATCAAGGAAGAAATTTTAACAGGAGCACATTTTTTAGTGTATTCACAAAACCCTTGTTTTTACGTTGACCCAAATTAACTACCCGATACATAAGTCAACGTTGTTATAATTTTAGTTAATGTAGTAAAGATGCCATGGTCAACCTATCTTCAAAGATACTTATACGTCCTTACGATGAAGGTGTTGCCTATTTTGAAAGAGCAGCCTACGAGGGTTGTCGCTCATGCCTATTGCACTCGGCCAATGAGTTTTCCGATGTGTAGGTGGGTGAAATCGCCCATTTGGGTATTCGTTTATCTGTTGCCTGGGTAACCAAACCATACCCGTTCAACAGTGTGACAGAAATCCGATGAATGTTGCCAAAGGCTCGATTGTCATCTATTATGTGACCGATTTCGGCCAAGTGCGAAGCGATGGCACTTAAGTTGAATCCGATTTCTCCACGATTCGGTGAAGGAAAAGAGTATTTGAGTAGACTTCCGGGCAAACGCTTCGCTGTACGACCAACCTATCTTGCTTGGCACGACCATGCATCCTGTCAGTGAAACAATGTGAGACAATAAGCAGCTCAGAGTAAGGATGATTTCGCTGGACAGTGAAACTTCCTTCTGAGAAGTCGTCCCTCGAGGAGTAGGTCAATACATGACCACGTGATGCGGTTTTCCGTTATTGAAGGATGAGTGGCGCTATGTCCTGTTTTATTGAGAGCTACTCTCGGCCAGACGGTCAAGTGATCAACCGGACGGTCGCGAATTTGAAAATCTCTGAGTATGGTGAGATATGCACTGCTGATGATGGTTCCAAGTAAGGAGGAAACAGCTGTAACAGTGTTTCTCGGCTCTCCAGCATGAAGTGGCTTCACTGACAGGGTGAAATATATATTGACTATCTTCATTTCCTCGTCAGTCAGACATCGGAGGACAAACTCTCAGAATCAAGGTACTGACCAGTCTAGACATTCTTAAGGTCTACTCCTCTCCGTATTGTATCATCTCCTATTCATCCAAACAACTAAAAAAGCCTAGATGAGTTCATAGTTGGTTGAGTTGAGTTGAAAGCGCTCTGTACTTTATTCAGTTGAGTATCGTCATTTGACACAACTACTGTGTAGAAGTAATCATTCAACTGTAACACCCTTTCGACGCCTTGCTGCCCAGCAGGAGGGCTGAGGTAGTGCCAAGTTACCCAAGTCTATGTAGGTGCAGTTGAGATGCTGGGCATGAATTCGAGCCACGGACCTTCCGGTCAGTATGTTTGTGCCCTAACCACTGAGCTATGTCAAGCTTACCGACACGGACTAACTGGTATCTGCGTTGTTCTTTCACTAGCAGTACACAATTAATCGATCAAGTGAACCTGTATGAAGCTGCAGGTTCAAAGCTGCAGGTTCAAGGCTGCAGGCAATTGGGAACGGGGCGTCTGCAACGCGTGAACTGTCTCCTAGATACGTCTCAGTGTCGATGGTGGCAGTGCGGCAAATGATGCCCACTCGCACTCGATTCGCAGGAAATAAACCCGAAGTCACTGACGATGTCTCTTTTTTCATGTCCTCTTATGCTTAGTGCTCTCAAAGATGATAACTCGTCAACTCTCCTAGAAGGGTTTGACAAACAGTCGATAGATTTGGACGCAAAAGCTTCATCGGGTCTGGTGACTAGATTACTAGGTTGGGTGAGTTTTATGCGAGACAGAAAGATCTCTTTCTAGTAGTACACTGGATCAGTGCTGAAAGTCGGCCAAAAGTGCTCATCAGTTAGTGCGGATTCCCAATTCTTCCGACCGATGAAGGGTTTTGAAATCATTTTGATCGGATTTGGGTGGTTGATCTTCCGGTTCAGGGCGCTTCAGCTGATGACTCGTCTTCGATATCATTGGTAAATTTTGATGACATCTGTGGACTCTTACGTGTGACGACTTTTGGTCATCCCGGGCTGGGTAATTCAGATCTAATCTAATTCTGTTGATGACCCATCTTCACTGATATCCATAGACCGCCACGCGTCAACTCGATTAATTTAGAACTATTTCCATTCGCCCGACAGTTCCACGCCTTCTATTCTATTCACTCTGAGATGCTTGGCAAGTTCTATCGTGCTTTTGACCAGTGGCCAGAATTAAGTACCCTCCAAACCTGACTTAATGTCTCCTGTCTACAATATATTCCCCTATCACTGTTTAGCGCTCGACATTTGTCTGCATTTTTTGGTGGTCTGTTTAATCTTTTGTGTACACCGATTCTGGTATGAAGTTCTCTAAACGCTTGTCCTACGTAGACTTCGTGACTCGTTGCATTTAACTTTCTGAACATGGCCAACAATGCTATCTACCAGGAGGCGATCCTTTAGTTTCGCCAGTGCAGAGCACATAGCGTCGCCCTCTGGAAAGGTACTCCTGTGTTGATCGTATTTGGGATCCAGCGATAGGTACTTCAGATTTCCTTGGTTTATATGGGATTACACCACTCCTAATCGAATCCTCATTGGATTGAGTAGAAAATGCACTTCTTGAATGATGATCATATTCAAACTACCTGGGCATTCCTTTTACGAAGATCTGTCCTGTACTTTGGTGTAGGATCAACTCCATTGGCCACAAGACAGTGCTGTCGAATACGATCTCAGGATGAACCGACAAGTAGTTCAAAATCACCCCATTGTCATTTGGATTGTGATACACTGTGGAGTTTACAGTCCAAAAAGTGCAGTGTACCCGAACGTTGAATCCATCTCCATAATAAATTTGATGTGAGGATTCTGGTCACTAAGACGGTCGTAAGATTCCTTGACCAACTGCTGGCTGCAAGGATGAACTAACCAGCGAATTTGATGGAACAGAAGAGTCGTTCCAACAAGGTGCGTACAGAAAATACTCATTTCTTTCAACAAAACGGTTGCGTAGTGTTCCAGAAGTGTGTTCTGACGTTGAAGGAAGAATGGACTTGGAACAAAAAAGGTTGCGATGTCACGACTGAACAGTATCAACACCATACGTAATGCACTACTCATAAGGTTGCTGAAAATTCTTCGACAGCCCACGACCGGTTTCGCCCTTCTTGGGGCTCATCAAAACCATATTTTGTTTTTCACTTACACTGTCACTATTGACAATCATATTTGATGGGTCACAATGAGTTGAACTCACTGCGACACACTTACGCATAGACCAACCAATCACAAAATGAATCAGCTGTGAGAGTGGTGGTCCGACTGCCAATTGGCTTTTGGAAGCTTTTCAGATAGATTTGTATTGACCAACGAGACACGTGACCAGTCTGTTCCAAGTAAGACAGACTGGCCGTTATTCTCTGTGTTTCAGACAGAGCTAATCAATGAACAATAGGTCGCTGTCGTTTTCGTCAACAAATGCCCAGCAAGTCAGGTCAGTGTGGAACATAAAGTCGAGTTGCCTATGATTCTACTCCGACAAATTGGAATTTACTGTAAGACTGCAGAAAGCAGCGCAATATTCCTCGTGGCATATGTGGTGAGCAGCGAGCTGACTTCCTCCAAAAGTGGTCATTATCGTTTGCTTTATTCAACTTACTTAAATTTTTGTCCACCTCCCCGTGTCTGAGTTGACTCTTGTCAGTTTTGCAACACTATGTATGGACTATTCTGAACAAGCAGCCGAAATTAAACTCAGTTGCTTAGTTTCAACTTTCTCTTACGAGGTAAGATGGAAAAATGTTGGGAGCACTTGGTACTTATGCATCAAAAATGGAACAAAATTCTACACGAATACTTTATTACAACTTAAAGTTTTGTGCTAGAAAACTATATGGCTGTTTGGACACTAGGATAACTGACGCCAGAAAGTGCCACAAATTCGTCGAGTGTAATAAAAGGGTCCCCACACTTTATTTCGCCCAAAAAAGAACCGTCCCGTCGATGGACTACTTCATCGTGGTCCCCTGAACAGTACGAATTAATTCGTTGGTGAAATGTCAACCACCTACCCCCTCCCACCCCAAATGGGACCGGGGAATCTTCGGAAATTGTTGTCCCACCATTCTTCAATAGAAACCACTTGTTTTCAGAAATCAGGAAACGTAAACCCCCTAAGGCATGGTAGCCGATCCCTCTTCAGCTGCAATAGGCGAAGATTTTCAAGAGCTCAGTTTAGCTTTACAACCTTATGTTGCGCATCATCACCATCGACAGCATGACATCAGTGTTCAACACCGATGCTTCGCTGCCGTAAAACCATGATTTATTTGAAAGTCTTATTGTGAAGAAAAGAATAAAGCTGGACGGGGAAGGGACTTTGCGCTAGCTTACTGCAATCATTCCGAGGTGCCTACAACTCCAAACACTCATTCAGTCAATCCGGATAGAAACTGACAACAAGATCACCACTCACATCGGTTAGCAGCCATATCTTGCCGCGTCTCCAACCAGGCGCAGTGAGGATCACGCGGTCCCCATCCTGGAAGGCGAGTTAGCACCGACAGCACCCAAACATTTCGTGATTTCTTTCATACCCTTCTGCCAGGTCAAGGGTTGGCCATCTCTCTGCTCCCACCACTCTGAATTGGGCATGGAAAACAGCACTTTCTTCGGCAAACGATGGTTAGGCATACGCAACACATGTCCCAACCAACGCAGCTTCTGGTGCTGGACACATTCTTCAATGGAAGTACCTGCCCGTTGCACAACCGAAATCTCGCTTTCTAATTTTCCGTCGGGGATTCGCTGACACCAACCAACATGAGCCGTGGTTCTGAGACAACGATTTTCGAACACCTGAAGACGTCTCAGTTCCGCTGCTCGAACAGGCCAAGTCTCACAACCATACAACAAAACAGCCCGCACTGTAGCTTGATACACACGTCCCTTGAGATTCAGGGACACACCACTTTGACGCCATAGGTGTCTCAAATTAGCAAACGCGACCCGAGCCTTGCAGATTCGTGCATTTACCTCATCTGTCACACTACAATCAGAACTAATACAACTTCCAAGATACGTAAAACGCTCCACAGCTTTCAGGGTCTCTCCCTGGATTGTAAGTGGCGTGTTCAGTGACTGCATGTCCAGGAGCATGACCTTACACTTTTTGGGTGCAAAGTGCATACCAGAGGACGGGATGACTTTGGTCAGTTCATCTAAGAACACCTGCGCCTTCTCCTCTTCTTCAAAAATGAGAACGATGTCATCTGCATATTCCAGATCGACAAGGTTTTCGTCAGAGGCTATTTGAACACCGGAGTTTTGGAGACCTTCCAGCGTTGGTCTCATTATTTCGTCGATCACGAATTTGAACAGGAATGGGGAGAGTGGGCATCCCTGACGGACACCACTTTGTGTACGGAATCTTTTGGAGAGCTCGCCGTATACTCTCACACGTCCGGAAGTCTTGGAATACAAAGAGCTTATTATGTTCGCGAACTTCCGGGGCATTCCTTGATGGGCAAGCATGTCAAGCAGAACAAACCGGTCAACCGAGTCAAATGCGCCCTGGAAATCCAGGAATACTATAATTGTGGGTCGCTTATACGTGTAGTGTTGTTCTAGCACCTGACGAAGTGTGAAGATTTGGTCAACGCAACCTCTACCATTCCTGATACTAACTGGTTTGATTGATAGATGGACAATCCGTTCGAAGATGTAGCTGCAGACCAATCGAATGGACAATGGGATCTACAATAAAGGGTTAGTTTGACGATGGTTTTGACGGACACAGCACACTATTCACAAGGTTGCTAAAATCCCTTCGACAGCTCGGGACCACATAAGGCTGACGGAAACTGGTGGACTGAGCCTACGTGATAGGCCCAAAAAGGGCGAGATCGGTTGCGGACTGTCGAAGAATTTTCATGAAACTTGTGAATAGTGTGTTACGTCTAGACAACGTATTGCGATATCACAAATATCGTATCAACTGAAACATGAGTCGGCCTGGTACAACCCAGTTAATTGATAGAGACCATTATAAACGAACGATTCAGCTGGACCCAGCCGAGTCCCCATGGTTCAGCTCTAGCACCATTTCGGTACCCAACTGCCATGCCACCCGAAGGAAGCACGAGGGCTGAGATACTGCCAGGTTGCCGAAGCCTGGACAGGGGAAGTCGGGGGGCAGAGGTCGGGTTCGAACCTGGGACCTTCCGATCAGTAAATTCGCGCTCTAACCATTGAGCCATCTCGCATTCTTGTTTCCCCATGCCTAAACCTAGTTCTTGTGGAAACGAGAGTAGTTAGTTCCGTTGTTTTGGTCAATGCTCAACATACCTAGGTAATTGAGTTGATCCATCCTGTGAAAGCTAAGTTGTGTGGTCAGAAATCTTAGACAGTCACATCCTGAGAGATAAAAGAGTCTGGTCTCTCGAAGATCTCTCGAAGATTATTCAGTCCATTCGCTAATTAAGCCGATATTAAGCCTCAACTGATCGTCAAATACCACCGAAAACCAGTGAAAAAGCAAGATTTTTTTACTTGCTATTTTCTGGAGGTACTTTTGTAGGTCACGTGTTCCACACTCATGGATTGAACTGGCGAAAATGCAGTGGATTGATTTGCTTCCGAGTGCCACATGAAATTGAGTTTTTTACGAAAGTTTGTTGCAAACACTCTCGTTTAACCATTCTTAATTCCAAACCAATAGGTCCAATGAAAGATCGATCAACAGGCAGGCTTTTTAAGGCAAGTCATTATTGATTACGGGGATGACACAAACGTGGAAGAACGCCGTCATGCCTATCATTTAATCGGGCTTCAGCTCGTTTCAAATAACAGCTGTGTATTTTGTCGGCACACGTGACTGAGGGACGTTAGCTGATCACTCCAGTGTTGCGTCACGTTCGACTATCGGATTGACGGAATTTAGGTTTTATACGCTGACGGAAGAATCTAGGAAAGATCAGTCAAAAAGCCCCAGAGGAGGTTGAAAGGTGGAGGAGACTTGCTTTTGGGTAACTAGCGAGCATATTTGGCATTAGCGTCGTCACTAGTATCCCGTTTTGTTTTCCTGCACTCGAGAATCACGCGTTTCAAACAGGTTCAATCGGAGAGAATGACAGTGATAGTAACACATAATAAGCGTAATAATATATAGTGTAATATGCAAATACTGAACATTTGACGTAGAGTCCAGTTGGATGTCAAACGGAACTAGGGATAAGTTTGGTCTCTTGAGAGGGGAACAGCTGGAGGGACCAGGTGGGACCATCGTGATCAGGCTCCACCAACAGGGGAGTTTTGGCACGTCATCAACATCGACAGCTTGACATCAGTGTTCAACACCGATGTTTCGCTGCCGTACAATCATGATTTAGTTGAAAGCCATATTATGAAGAAAAGAGTAAAGTTGGACGGGGAAGGGACTTAGTGATAGATTACTAAAATCATTCCGAAGTGCCTACACCTCCAAACATTCACTCGGGCAATCCGGATAGAAACTGACAACAAGAACGTCACCGACATCGGTTGGCAGCGCCTTCAACTAGGAACACTCTTTCATGCAAGATCTTATACCCGTAGAACCACTGCCGGTGAATGCTGAATTGCTTATTGAGAAGCATGAGCTAAGCAGTTCCAAGCTATCAGAATTGAAAGTAAAAATATTTGCACAGAAATATTGAAAAAGTCCACGTTCTCAGTCGTCCAACTCAGCTTTCCCGGACTTTGTTTAACTGTCTTACAGCGCTGAACAAACAATGTA
Organism: Clonorchis sinensis; assembly: GCA_003604175.2. NCBI lineage: Eukaryota > Metazoa > Platyhelminthes > Trematoda > Opisthorchiida > Opisthorchiidae > Clonorchis > Clonorchis sinensis. The sequence continues at coordinate 25,424,883 of CM030375.1, forward strand.
AAACGGTACGCTAATTTCCAAGTTGACCTTCAGTCAGATGCATGGTTGGTTCCTTAAACTATGTGGTAAGATACTACTCGCGCTTTTTATCAATAGCACATGCTGCTCCGCCAGTGTTCAGGACAATGCAAGCATATCGAACGTATCATGTAATCTCGAAAATACCCAGACTATCACACAACTAAATGTTCCCGCTGTATTTTCTAGAATCCAGGAGAGTGACAAACAAGTCCCCATCGATACCTGTGCTCCAATACCTACGTTTTTATTCCACTCCGTTGCAAAAAAACGGATTCTTCAAAACGTTCAGCCTATCCATTTATATCGTCTTTTGTTTTTTCTCCTCCTAATAAGTTTTATTCCACTCCGTTGCAAAAAAACGGACTCTTCAAAACGTTCAGCCTATCCCTTTATATCGTCTTTTGTTTTTTCTCCGCCTAATAAATCCCATCTGTGCACGGATAGATTACTCAGTTCTATTCTGGCTTGGTTGATGTCCACTGACTGAGCTAGGTCACGCTGTCAGTGTGACCTAGTAGTATCCTTGGCGCTCTATGTACACATGTGTGTTACATGTAGATGCCACCACGGAGCGCTGTCCTGTCCCTTCCAAGAACTAGTATCACTGCCATGTTCCGATGCTATTTGTGAGTCCATCTTGCTAGTATCCAACGCCACAATGTTGGCTGTTAGCATGATATTGCAACCAGTGTAGCCGAAATATAACACGATAATGTACTGGCTCACATGTACGACCTCTGCCCCTTAATTTAGTCTGTCATATAAACGCGAATTACTGGTCAGTTCGTAATCAGAATAGAGCAAAGAAGATACAAGTCGGGTGAGTCAAGTCAGCTGAAGCCTTGTGAACATAAACGGCATAAATTCAGAGGGCAAACCTTGTTGCAATCTGAAGGAAGACACACCAAGTGCAGCGAAGGACTGTAATTGTCAACTTTCCAACGCCATACCGCACGTGTGTCCGTAAGTAGATAGATTATCATACAAAAGTACACAAACCTGTGGACGCAGGCCGTCAATCACTGAAGTGTATCTGGTGCTGGTTTGGACTTTCGCGCTGAGACCGGGGAGCCTTTATCTTCTTAGTTTCTCCCGGCGGCCCTCTGTCGAATTGACATCACAGAAGACCTCTAGTTTTGAATTGTTGCGCCTGAAGCACAGCTTAGCTGCCCTTTAGGTGTTTGAGAGGATCAGTGAACTCAGGTTACACCCACTCACCTTTCGTCGGTGATGTCAAGGTGTTTCTTAACGACAAAACAAGCCGATATGATTTGAAGCAAAACATAGTCACTGGTAATACCAAGCGTGAAAACAGTGGCAAGTTGTTTTCCAAGATCTTGAGGTAACCAAGCTCTGACAATTTGAAACCATGGCTACGTCCGATGAAAATTAAAACAGAGAGGTAGCGAATTCTCGGGTTAGGCAGTTGCCCTGGTCAAACCTTCAGTACCCAGGGTATTTTTTTCAGGACCTTTGGTTTACTCACGATTTCACTGCCAGTCTTGGTAATTTGAGTTATGGCTTTCATATCTCTATTCCCCTTCTACCTACGAAAGAATGGGGTTCCACTAGAATTTCCTCTTGGTTCATAGAATGCCCGTTAATGTCATAAGGTGGCAACTGATGAATAGGGACGAATAGTTATTGAAAGGCCATTGGGTACGTCGGCTTTCCGTTGTTTATTCGTTTGTCCTAAACTACTTATGAGTAATTTCAGAATAATATACGGTGACTCAAGAAGGGTACTCGTTTCCTCCAATTGCCCGCAAGTCTAACAAGGCATGCGCTCACTTTTCTGATTTCTAATACCTCGTTCATCATTTTTCGTAAATATCTTTGAACAATCATTTCCGAAATATATACACTCGTGTGCTGTACACAACAGCCAGGGTCATAGTCCCACCTCATCCCTGTCGCCCCAAAAACTGGCTGCCCGTCGGGGACTGTGGATTGAATGTTCAAGTTGCCGGCTAGTGAGACTGGTTGCTCTGGTCTGAATCTCTTCCATTTCTCTTTATAGGTAAGGATATGGCCCTTCGTTCAGATGTACATTCAAGAAGCTTGAGAACCGGGAAAATCTTTTGATGTCATTCTATGGGTAAGTCAAAATGCGCAACAGCGGAAAAACGGTTGAACAACAACGAGTACCACATTATGGGGATGCGTGAGTGGAATATGGGCTTTCCACACCACTTAGTGTCACAGCTTGACACTTTGTGTCAAGCAGCTTGAGGATCAATAGACAGCTTTAAAAGTAATCACGTGATCCATGTTGGAAGTATTGTTGTGATTAGTGCTGTATTGTTCTTACCTGTTTGTCTCCGTACTACGGATGGGGGGATGTTATGATCACGGAACTTTTCGTTCCAAAATATCTAAGGTCATCGGTCTGCGGAACGTTCCAATCGTTCGAGCGTGTATTGCGGAATTTTGCGGGACGGCGATGATGATAATCTATGGTTGTGGGGTGCTTGCTCAAGTAAAATTGGGCAAGAAGCATGGTAAAGAACACGGAGAATTCCTTTCTATCAGTTGGAATTGGGGTCTGGCGGTCACGCTGGGAGTATTCTTTGCAGGTGGTAACGGGCATGGCCTCATCAATCCTGCGGTTACCTTGGGTTTTGCCATTATAGGGAAAATTCCGTGGATTCGCGTTCCCTTCTACACATTGTCCCAAATACTTGGCGCGTTCTTTGGTGCTATGTTGGTCTACGGGGTTAATGCAGAAAATATAATCTACTACAGCCAGACTCACGACAATGGAATGCTTTTAGTGAACACCACTGGAGACATATTTGTCACTAACCCCTGGGTCTCAACATTTAACTGCTTTTTTGATCAGACTTTAGGAACTGCACTGCTCACTGCTGGCGCACTTGCGATTGTCGAGAAAGAGACCTGGAACGTACCCGACCATCTTCATCCTCTCTATCTTGGACTACTAGTGTTTTCTCTGGTTGGTGCCTACGCTCTCAATGCTGGCTGCGCTTTGAATCCAGCTAGAGATCTTGGTCCTCGGCTAATGATTTTGGCTTTTGGTAAGTCGTCGATTTGGCCGTAGGCATCCTTTCATGATTCCAAGCTTGGTTTTACGAAAGCCATTGTTCGCTTTTTGCTGGATTTCCTTTAAAGCTATGTAAAAAGCGTCATTTACCAGGATGATAACTCTGTAACTCTTTCTGACTGCAGACGAATAAGGGAGAACTCACGGTTGTCGCAGCGCCCAGAGGAGTGTTGAAAGACACAGCGCAAGTTACATGAAGCCAGGACATATCAGACTAGACTTTCTATACCGAAGGTATCTGCAATGTCACAGGTATTATATACCTGTGGAGAACTCAATAGATTTTCCTTGAGGGCTTGGATAGACCACGAGAGGTTCTCAGAATAACAAGAAATCAATTCCTTTTTTCTGTTCGTGATCCTCAGGCAGTTTAGAACACAGTAACTATGAAGGCGGTACCGGGGAGAGGTTATTTAAGAATAGAGAAGAATAAAACTTGGCTATCTGACGGAGGCATGCAATAATGATCACCATTCAAAAGTTGAACAGAGTTTGGTATCACCTCTGACATATTTGGGGGTCTGTTTTTGTTTGCGGTTGTTGCCGGCCAGTTGAGCATGAATTTACTTACTTGTGCACAGGTTTGCGTAGTCGGATACATGTCGCTTTGGCAAGACAAAGAGTAGAGTTAGCGTTAAGTTTGCGTGACTCAAGCAGACCTGATATACCACACGAAAGTCTTCAACAGGAACAAACCAATTGCATACAAATTGAGCTGGTATTTGGCTTTTCACTTTCTCAGGTAAATTAAAATGGATAGTGCTCACGGATTCTTCCAGACGATCTCGTATGATACGATCATACGATTTAGTACACACAAAAAGCTGTTTGTAAACGATGGCAAATTGTGATCTTTTCCAGATAAGCCCCGCCACCCAAAAAAGATTGGAAAAAAGAGGATATGAAATTTGTACTTTTAGTTTATATTGAAGAGAGTGAAATTGGGACACGTCATTAATAATTTGCATGGAAAGGTCCGTTTTTCGGTACCTTTGCCTCCAAACGAGCTCACACAAGTAGCTGTCCACTAAAGATCGGTGTGTGCCTCATTGGCGTTTATTCTGCATCTTGTAGACGTGCCAAAGAGATTCGATGGTTTGTGTGTGAGCTCCAGTCGTTGGACCCACAAAGTTTTCGGTATGATTAACCGTTTCATGAGTACAATTCATGTCAATAATCGTTTTAATTTCTTGGTATAATGCCCACATATCGGAGATGGTGATTGAGCCGGGAGCGATGCAGGCCTGGATTGTGTCCATCAAGGTGGTCGCAGTTCGATCTGGCACTGCATACATGAACACCTTTTAGTTTCCCGGCAGATCCCTCCGAAAATCCACTGCTGGGGAAGGACTCACCCTGCATAGTTTTTATGGCGAGATATTAGCGTCTCATCGATCTTGACGTGTAGACCTGGGCCGCCGATAACTGTTGAAGTCTGCAAAAGCCGCCAAGTTTTTGGACCAGCAATAAATGAATAGAATTACTGTCCTAAACTCCACCCTAGACCGCTCCAGCCAAGTTCGCTTTCGAAGACCGATTTCTTGCCCACAATGTCGGGCATTACATCTCCCCCTGTCAGAAACAGTTGAAAGTGTTATTTGGTGGCCATTGTTACATACACCTTGCTGATGGATCACTCCGCGGCTTTCCAAAAAACGTATTGCTGTCTCCTTGTCATGAACAAGAGTTGAAAGCGTCAGAAAGTTCATTTAAGGTTTTACGTCCGATTGGAGAAAATTTTTGCACAATAGGAGCCTAGGAATTGTTTTCATCAAATGTAGGTCAAGGTTGTGTGCGCACTATTCTTTGAGGTGTGTTATCGTTCCTTCGAATCATTCTAAAGTTCTGTGAGGCAAAGAAACTTCTGGGTTTCTGACTATAGGTTGAACCTGATTGTCGGCTGAGTTCGGTTGAATTCCGTCAAAGCCTAATTGATGTTGGGTCTATTAGGAGAGAAGGGTGTTATTTCATTGCCTCTTGAAACCCACCAAGCCTGATTGTGTATCGGATGAGAAAACCATAAAAGAGCTCAGTGATTAGAACGCGAATTTACTGACCGGAAGGTCCGCGGTTCGAACCCCACTTCTGTCTCTCGACTTTCCTATCTAGGCTTGGGCAACATGGCAGTATCTCAGCCCTCGTGCTTCCTTCAGGTGGCATGACAGTTAGGCACCGAAAGGATGCTACAACTGAGCGATTTTGTGTGCCTTGTAACATATGGACAAATTAGCAAGTTTTTCTTCCAATATCTTCGACGCTGTAGAGGTCAGTAAGTTTTTTCTCAGAAGAATAGTTATCCTTCTAACTCGCATCACTGAAATTCTAAAGTCCAGAGGATGGTTATGCCGAAGTGCAATTTTGGCCAACGATTTCCAAAGGACTAAGTGAAAAAGGTAAACGGAATTTGTGGTGAGGCATGATGGAGCGGTTAGGCAACTTCCCAGGTTGAATCAGCCATGAGAAACATTTACGGGCAGTGTATCGGTTTATGCCAGCTTCCAAGCAATTCCACCGTTCCTAAGGTTGCAAAATTCGCAACCAGGTGATTCATAAACTGGCACAGCAAGTCTGTTTGCTTGGGGAAGATAATATAGGTAATTTTCCGAGTGGGCATTCAAGAGCTCACGCTCAGTTTAGCTTTACAACCTTATGTTGCGCATCATCATCATCATCATCATCATCATCATCATCATCATCATCGACAGCATGACATCAGTGTTCAAAACCGATGCTTCGCTGCCGTGAAACCATGGTTTATTTGAAAGCCTTATTGTGAAGAAAATAATAAAGATGGACGGGGAGGAGACCTACTGCTGCCTTGCTACAATCATTCCGAGGTGCCAACACCTCAAACACTCATCCAGGCAATCTGGATAGGAACTGACAACAAGATCTCCACCGACATCGGTTAGCAGCCATATGTTGCAACGTCTCCAGCCAGGCGCAGTGAGGATCACGCGGTCCCCAGCCTAGAAGGCGAGTAGCATCGGCAGCACCCAAACATTTCGTGATTTCTTTCATACCATTCCGCCAGGTCAAGTGTTGGCCACCTCTCTGCTTCCGCCATTCTGAATTGGGCATGGAAAACAGCACTCTCTTTGGCAAACGATGGTTAGGCATACGCAACGCAGTTTCTGGTGCTGGGCACACTCTTCAATGGAAGTACCCGTTGCACAACCCAGAACTCACTTCCGAATTGCCTCATTACAGATTCGCCGACACCAACCCACACGAGCTATGGTTCTGAGACGGGGATTGTCGAACACCTGAAGACGTCTCAGTTCCGCTGCTGGAACAGGCCAAGTCTCACAGCCAAACAACAAAACAGCCTGCACTGTAGCCTGATATACACGTCCCTTGAGATGCAAGGATACGCTAGCATCAGGCATTGACTCATCCGATTTTTCACTTTATTGCCCGTTTTGGAAGAGAACTCTCATTACTTTGATCCACAAGCATACCGGTAACATTTTGAGTATCCCTAGGTCATCATTTCAGACAAGGATTACGGGAAATATCTCTAGTATAAGTTAGGAGGTATCGGTGACTGCTTTTCCACGACGAGGCGTCTTTCCATCTGCAAAACTTTTTAGTACTCCATGAGAGTGTCTGGAACATCCGCCATTTTGAAATAACTAAAACAAAGCCACACAAAGATCAAAAATGCAAAAACAGCGAAGATATTTTTGAATTATGTATGCTCGGTTGTAAGCTGTTTGTTAATCATCAACTTGTAATTTTGATTGCGGTCGACAAAAACAACCCTACTAGACTGGTAAACTTTGCTGGCCTTTTCTTTTTTTCAAATTTTCCTTCACCCCAGGATGGACAGACGCCTTTTCTGCCGGACAGTACCACTTCTGGGTACCGATAGTCGGACCTTACCTGGGTGCAGTGCTGGGTGCACTGGGATATGAACTCACAATCGGAGTACATATTGGCACACCGGACAAGGAAACAGAACAAAACAATGAAAACAATCAACCCAAATCGATATCGGCATGATCAAGATGCTACGTTAATAGTAGAGAAACTCTATTTTCGAAGATAATAGAAACGCATAATAGTGCGCCTTATGCAGACTGTATTTGTGTTGGTTTCGAATGTGTTTCGCCTTTCCGTTGTGACAGCGTTTCCACCTTTGCTATTCCCAATGGGTTCGGGGATGCTAAAACTGAGCAAATCACTCGGCCAAGGTAGACGTTGTGACAACAAAATCCGAGGCAAAGTTACAAGCCTAGACTTGCACCCAAAACGAGTTCAACTAGGGGGAATTCTGCATTGGTTGGGCGTATGTGTTACTACAAGGTTAAATGGCGTCGAACGATCGTCACATTAAGTCCCTACTGGATTTCTTTGCCAACTTTTTAAAGGAAAAGGGTCAAACACGTGTTTTTCGACTAAATTTTCTGCCTTGGCCTTACACTTTCTTCAACGGTGAACGATTTTCACTGGTGAACAAACATCACTCAACTGAAACCGAATGAACCAATCAATTCAGCGCATCGATCATTGACGCTGTACATTTGTAGCTAGTACATTTTTTCCTCCGGTGGAGGCTCTAGATGACACATTTGAGCGCAAATAGAGGGGGTGTAAGTGAACTTTTTTGGTTTGTGGTATTTGGAGGAGAGCTATGCTTCGCAGGCAAGAGCTTGGATGCACGAGCACCATTGAGGGCACGACTGAGCCATATCTGGCAATGTTTCTAACCATTGGTATGTCCCATCTCGGGGTCCCCATCCGGAGAGGCGGCAATGACCAGCGCAGCCGACTTTCTTGGCAATGGCTCTCGTACTTCGCTGTCAAGTTGCTGCTCAACCCTTCACGTGGTTGTGCCCAAGCGAATCTAAGAGGAATTCGGTGGACTGGCATGCGGAACTTCACGTCCTGGGGTAAAAGACACTGTGGCAAAAATATCCTCCGGGACTAAAGGTCACATCGTTTACGAGAAATACACTAATTTGCAAATCAATTTGGTTTTGCGAGAGACTCACCTAGAACCCATCTAGATCTCCCGTTTTTGATGTCTCCGGGCAACTGAATGTGCTGCACCAGGCCGCCTCATGTTCCAGTTGCTACGATATTCGAGATATCGCGATACATGTATATACGTAATGCACTACTCATAAGGTTGCTGAAAATTCTTCGACAGCCCACGACCGGTTTCGCCCTGATTGGGGCTCATCAGGTAGGCGCAGTCCCCGAGTTTCCGTCAACCTTATGTTCTACTTGAACCCAAATTGCACTGTTTTCGAGAAATACACTCATTTGCATATCAATTTGGTTTTTGCGAGAGACTCACCTAAAACCAAATTGATTTGCAAATTAATGTATTTCTCGAAAACAGTCCAATTTGGGTTCAATTATAACATAAGGAAACTCGGGGACTGCGCCTACCTGATGAGCCCCAAGAAGGGCGAAACCGGTCATGGGCTGTCACATCGTTTGCTTATCCAAGTCGTCTAGAAAATGGGATGAAAATTTCTGCTGCGAACTGTGACGTCCTTGAAAGTGGACCAAAATGCATCAGTCAGTTTTGCACTAAAAAACAACTGACATGCGCGAAGCTACAGAAAAGCCACACACACCAGTAGGAAAACCAACCAATTATTAGAAGAGAGCACATCTCTCTAGTGCAGCAACTTGTTCAGTCACGAAAACGTGTGACACGTGTTGATCTAGTGATCCATGGACGAACCAGCTCGAGGCACGCGTGATATAAATCGTGTTCAAGCGCAACTTGGAACACCTTGGGGGGTCCTTTCCAAAACCTGTCTTCTTTAAACTGAACTGGGCAGCACGTCACGTTTGAATCACCTACTTTACGTGATGCACTAATCTGAGGTGATCCATTTGGCAGTATCAGATATTACTGTCCGGACCTGGTATCTGTGTTTTGACCGCAAAAGTCGACTCGATTAGGGACACACGTCTTCGATAGATCGGGCTTAGTTGATTAGTTCTACTTTCCGTATATTTTGAGGAAAATAGCGTTTTCTCGTGAAGGTTCGAGTTAACCAGCTCGGCCGAGGACAAATCAACGGGTTAACCGGATCTTTCAACCAGAACTCTACACCCAAACAGGTGCAGTGTACTTAGGAAGTGTTCGACGTTAGACAGACAGACGGCGGACATGTTCTACCGAGTGCTCTTAGAAAGACGCTGCCAGATTCTGTTAATAGTGAATGTCAATATAGAAGCGATGTAGACAAACAGGCAAATGTTTCTCAACGGACTACAAATGAGATCGCAAAGTTTTTAACAACACTTAGAAAAGCAGAAACGTTACGAAAGATGGGAATACATGAAAGCTTTACGAATTACCATTTTACCGGTCGGTTCTGACATATTCAGTTTGTATACTCGACCTGAGCATATTTTGACCAGTTACTGTTGTATCTAACTGCTGTCTCCGCTCCAGTGCCTTAGAGTGGGAAAAACAGACTTGCCAACAAAGAGCACGACAACTTCATCGCAAATAAGCGAGTCCAAAGAGCCTCGCAGTACACAAAGTGCATAATGACCTTGTCCAGCCTGTATGATCGGCGTTGGGTGAACATCCATCATCCTTGACCGCGCTTTTATAAAATGTCTGAACACTCCTCATTGTCGGGCATGCTCTTGGGGCATGCTTGAACACTCATCATAGTCGGCCGTTGGTGTATCGATTGACTGCTTCAACCTTCAGTTGGAAGCTGGCTTTTCTGGTCTGGCTTCCCTACTAAGATTTGGGTGGAAATTCTGGGATTATTTTCAGGAATCTGACCTTCCTGACAGTTTTCATAACGATGACGATCAACTGAAAAAACTCGTGCAATGAAGTAACCAAACTGAATCTGAAGAAAATAACTGAAAAGTGCAGGCTACTGGTGGGAAAGTAAGACAGCAGGTCCAACATACGTCCAACATTCCAAAGCGTTTTTGGGTGGTAGTAGAAACTTAGATAAAGCTACATCGGCTTCCGTGTGTTTGAGCTACAATACAAATCAATAAAACCAAGGCAGGTTCCATCGAGAAATCAATCATAAGGGCTGGCTGTGGTCCATACGACGAAAGTAGAGCTCCAGAGTCCGGAGCAAGCCCATGCCTCCCATCCGTGAGGGTATCGCCGGTTTGCAATACCGTAAACGATCCCCGGAACGTAGTGACACCTAAGATAGACTCGGAAATGGGATTGCTTGAACCAGACTAAAACGAGTAATCCGTATACTCGGTCCAATTTCATTCATTCTATTTGCGGAGTGTAATCAATTATTCATCCCGATCGGAGTTGACGATAATGTGCCCCTAGCTTGCCGTTCCAATGGCAAATTAACGCTTACATCTGGTTCACCCGCCCAACTCACACTTAGTGATTTTCCGGTCGTACGTTCCGGTGGACTCAACCGCAACATGGGTCGAGGATGCTCACTGTCGTTTGGAACAGCGGCAACCCATTTCGACTAATGCAGTCAACAAAATACCGGTTTGGCTTTGACGGGGGACTCACATGAAACCCAGCTGAATCTCTCGTTATTGAGTGTATAAGTCGAATTTCGTGCAGAACATAAGGTTGACGGAAACTCGGGGACTGCGCCTACCTGATAAGCCCCAAGAAGAGCGACATCTGTCGTGGGCTGTCAATGAGTTTTCAGTAGTAACCCACATTTCGCATGTCTGCACTTTGTATGTTGATGTGGATTTCCACAATCAACTAACCCCTGTTCGCGGGCTATCCTTCAGGTACATGGATAAGCCTGCTACATACTGGTCAAGGGCTATCGTTTGAAGCGGACAGTTATGCGTATACGGTTACTGGACAGGAAGTCTTCTCTACGAGTTCCATCTATCGTAACACACAACGTCGCACTTGGGAGACGAATGTTTCTTTGAAAAATGTGCACGCAGATGCATCGACCGGAGAATATTGCATTATACTGGTGACATCCATTCGGTCGTTTGTACACCTTGATGACTTTTGTGTACTGCTTTTGACTGATTCATCTTTCAGTTCTCGGTGGTCGAGGGATCTGTGGAATTCACATCCACACCCTCCTGTCCTGGCAAAATTAGTCCCACGAATCCCCACCGAAGGGGAGAAGTACTGAACTCGAATTTCTCCCATTAGATCCCGTGAGTAGGGCATGACCTTAGTCTTGTCGGGGTTTGAACTTTGACCACGCGACATGCGAAGCGAGCGTCTCACCAGTACTGCACGAGCTCAGGCTAGAAGCACTTGAATTATCATGTTTGAACAGGCAAAGGTGTTCTTGCTTGAGTGACATCATTCGTCTGTGTTCTTGTTCACTCTTCCCGCACCACCGCGACGCTGTCGCTGGCATAGTACATGTAGACAGCTGTAGTTGAGGCATGACTCATAGCATTGACCGACTCCACTTACTTACCGTCAGACGCTTATCGTGTTCTTTTTCACCTGGTGACCACACGAGCTCTCCCTGTCCTGTTGCATTTTACTTACGGAATATCAGCATCGGAAATCGGACGTTGTAGTGATGGCTCGGCGTGTTGAAATGCCCACCGGTCATGAACGGCGGCTTCCAAAGTGGTGTTCAGGCTCGGTCACCAGTACGGAGGAAAGCCCTTCACCGCGAAGCCCTTCATTCACCGCGAAGCCTTTCATTCACCGCGAAGCCATACTTCACCGCGGAGATTTTCATCAGCAAACACCAACTAAACGCTTACAAACTATTGAACAGGAAAGTAAACGTCTCATATGCACCTTATTTTTAAAAACTGAATAGCCTCACGCGTCTTCTTGAACTTCCGTGAATATCCATCGACTATCACACAATTGTAAACAAACATGCAAAGCAGTTTTACGGGTTCCGTAATAAACTCCATGAGGTGCACCTACCATTGGACGTGAGGTGGATTTACGAGAAAACTACATACCGTAGCGTGGGACGTCAGGAAGTCAGCGGTATTCGACGTTCGAGAGGATGTAGTGACGTCACCTGTCGGCCCTGAAATGTGCAGATATATAGATTAGTATTACTGAATTCACACGGCACACACAGCACACATTCGCACAGGTCGGGTGACACAGGAGAGAAGACCAGAGCGTGGCAACAACACACGTGTATTCAACGAAACCCAAACTGGATGTCATGGGGTACAAAAATAGGTCAAGGTCAATCAGGGGGGTGTACAAGCAGGCTACTCTTTCCTGTTGGGGGCTCGTGGTGGCTCGTCCGTGGTACCTGCAATATGGGGAGACAGAGAGAGGGAGAGGCACACATAAGGTCATATGATAGACGTGCAAGCAGATACAGTCGAGTTTCAACTGCGTTACAATGCTACTCAGATGCCTCATCAGTAGTATCCGCCGTTACACTGGCAGCTTTGTTCGAGCGATATCAGGGTGCTGCCGTAAGCACACCGAATTAGCACCACAAAGAGACTTTGTGGAACCAAGAAAGATTCCACGCGCAACATGTGACCGTCCACAACGCCGGTCATTCGGAGGAAGTCTTAGATCGACGCGACTGTGGATTAATGACATGTTTGATTTATCCGTTTTGGCATTTTCTCGTAGTGTAGCTGTGACACTGTTGTTTCTATATGAGGTGGTTTTCAGCCACTTGGTTTTGTCCTCAAGATCAAATTTCTTGGGCATGGAAACTGGTGAAACCTAGTGCAACCCTTGAGTGGACTGTGGAAGGCAAGCACTATCCACGGCCTGTGTTCACACTCGCAAAGCCTTGCCAGTGTATTCGAATCGCTGAACTACATATATGAAGGATTTTCGGATTTTCTGTGTCGCAGACCTGATGTTTGTATTGTTGGTGACAACTATTTATCTGATTTCATCTAGAGTTACTTTTATCGTCGATTTTCCTGAAGGAACAGGGAGTTGCGCGAGTGTGGGCTTTACTGATTTGGTCAGAGAAGGTTTGCCGACAATCAAGGCAAATCAGAAGGAGCGCTGAGTCACATGCCCACTAAATTTACCACCCTTTATGTTAGTTACGCACGGAATCCACCAGGTTATTGAGCGCATAGACAAAATTTACCAGTCAGAAATTTGCTGATAGCTCTTTGATAACCCATCACCGGTTTAGACCTCCTTGAGGCTCATCACGTAGGCGCAGTCCCCAAGCGTCCATCAACCTTATGTTCTACTTTAATCCAAGTTGCACGAAATTCGAATTATACACTCATCTGCATATCGGTTCGGTTTTGACGGAAGACTTGACTGAAACCCATCTGAATCTCTTGATTATGATGTTCTCACTCAACTGAGTGGGTTAGAAACGCAACTGAAGTCACTTGAATGATATAGTCTGCCTGGAGGTGCAGTCTACATACACCGGTGGAAACAGTACCGTGTTCTCGCTTGTGGAACTCATTAACTGATGAGTCGCAAACCCGACATGGCCTGGATGCTGTTCCCTTGACTCAGGTAGATCGTGACCTGTGAAAAATCGTTTTGGGTTATCGGTGGAAAATCATTCGTAACCATTCAAGCAGTGGATGCTTTCAAGCAAAATCGGACAAACCTTTCAGGTTTGGTTCCGAGAAACCTACGATCTAAAGCAAATCTAAACCCGTTTAGCAATGCACCCATACAAGTTTGGGTTAACTCAAACAGGAAAGCTTCTTCAGTTTGCACCTGATAGCCGTGCAATGTTCGACAATTACCTGGAAATCCTTCATTTTCGAAACATTTGAATGGGATGGATCCCACATAGATTACTAGCTCAGAATCAGATAAGTAAAGGGGCATGTCTTGTGGGATCACAATCGAAAAAATGGTACACAACAACCAGGAATCATAAGGGCGACCGCTCCAGAACAGAAGTGCATGACAGCGGTGTGGATGGTCTATGTTGCTGCTTTCGCAATTTACACGGCATGGGAAATGCAAGAGCCAAGAACGATAGGATTTTTATGATTGAATAGCTTTCATTAGTTTGCATTTTTATTGTTCCAGCTGGCAAACCACAGGTACATATTGTAAATGGAACACACAGGTTTGGTTCTGCCAAATGTGGACTACGGCCAAAAGGCTCTTTTTTAAGTAATGCACTACTCATAAGGTTGCTGAAAATTCTTCGACAGCCCACGACCGGTCTCACCCTTCTTGGGGCTTATCAGGTAGGTGCAGTCCCCGAGTTTCCGTCAACCGTATGTTCTCCTTGAAACCTTGTTGCACGAAACTGGCGAAATACACTCATTTGCAAACAAATTTGGTTTTACGAGAGACTCACCTGGAACCCAGGTGAATCTCACGTTAGTTAAAAACCTAGATGACCTTTAACAACAAGACGAGCCCTTGCGGCACTGGTGTCATTCCTAAGCTGCTGATCAGTAATCTTTGGTCTTCCGACACGGATAAACATGAGTTACCAAACCTAAATGACAAACAGACGTCGGACGAGGCCATCCAGAAAAAGTGGTTGATAGGATATATAAATTCGTGGAGCGAGTGAATACAACATCGAACGTTTCGATCGCTAATGTGAGGAGACTCTTGATGGTATTTGACCTGTTGGTTACTTTCAACTACATAAAAGACTATGTACTGACAAGATGATGATGTGGAATTGGGAGCTCTACCAGACCCATCCTCCGCTGATGATCTTGCTTTGCAAATGACAAGTTTTTCCTCAATTATAGACGGGACGCATTTTTATGGGTAATTTGCAGACAATGAATTTGGCATTGAGGACCAATTCTCGCAGCTACTTGAGGAGTTTGATGCAGGTTGGTGTAACACATTCGCTAATTTGGTCTGCTTTCAAAGAAAAGAGCAGAGCAGCTCATTTCAATCGTTGAAAGCATGTCTCCTATTTTTTGTTTGGATAGTTCTTTTTTTACGGAGAATCCAACTGAACAAGATGATAAACTTACTGAAAATTCTTTCCAGAGTTGGTTTCCATAACACATATTGCATCCATCCTTTCTGCTTGCTTCACTCTGAGCGTGACTTTCAAATACTCAGCTGACCCCTGTGGAAGTTGAGTGTAGGTTGACGGTCTTCTCTCGTATTCCAGTTCTTTGTCGTACAGTGTTGTACAGTGGACTACAAATGGTGGACGACATGGTGGCTATGCAAGATGATGAGAGAGCATAACTCATTCTAACTGATAGCTGCGTCAGAGAAGTCTAGTACAAGGGCGCTGATCGTTCAATAATCGTACAGATCATGCGTTCAATTCTAAAAGGCCGCCTAGAACAACCAGCAAGCGTTTGTTCATCTACAACGAACCGTACAACATTTCTGCCTGGCTACATGTGGGACGACTTCGATTCGCTTACGCGACGCATTCGTAAGCAAACCGGGGACCACACAGACCAGCCGATCACAAAGTTAAACTTTTCACGGTCTTACTTCGACAGACATCGATTTGTTCGTATGTTGCTGCTCTACTTTGTTGGTCTTGAGTTTTACAGACTCTAGTTTCCTGTTTGACAGAGAAAGAGATCCACAATATATCATTTTTCACTTTATAATCTGATGTGTACTTTTTGCAGGCCCATTAAAGGCCAAACTCAAGTACATTTTCTGACTTCTCAGCTGAGAGTCTTTTAGGAGGTCTTTAAGGATCAATAGGATTATTTTCCTTTCAGTAAACAGTCAACGCTTTGAAAATCTCACTGGCCTAGGTAGCGGAGAAAAGGAAGAAAACCGGGTGAATTTAAAAGTTTTTAACAGGGATTTTCATCTTGCCGGTGAATCCAATCCATGCTGGAAAGCCGAGGAGCACTCTACAGCAGTTTCATCCATGTTTGGAATCAACAGCGGTGCATATCTCACGAAACTCAGAGAATTTCTAACCTGTGACCTTCGGATTACTTGTTGAACACTTAAAGTTTCGGCCACGAGCAGATGAACAGCACTGTGATTAGCTCTCATTGAGACGGGATATAGCGAGAACGGAGATCACATCACAGGGTCACGTGATGGTTGGTTCCTCTCAGAAGAAAATGTCACACTCGAGTAAAATTATTCTTCCTTTGAGCTATTTACTGAAAATCTCTTCAGAAATTCCCAACTTTTTTCATATCCCAATGAATTAATGCCGTTTTGCGCAGTTAATTGGATATTGTCCGCGTTTTACGAGTATGACAGTTTGGACACCGCGGACGCATCCCATGACGGACTTTAATGACCAGAGACGTGCCTCTCTCTCTCTCTCTCTTCAAAGAATTGAGTTTCTACATTTCCCCGTAAATTCTAGAGAATACATTCCGACATACATTCCCACGCAAATCCGCATTTGAGATGACCAAGCTCACCTATTCAAAACAACACATATGTAAGCAAAATGTTTTTGTTTTGTCATACCACCGATGGGTGGTTGTGATCCCCAATCGCAAACAAATTTGACCTTTTGCGGTCGTATGTTTGTAGAACCTCTTGATCAGCGCGAAATTGCATTGTCGCTGTCCCGATAGCTAAGATGTCAGAAGTCCAGAACTTCTGTTTTTCACTACAGTGTTGGCTTTGTGAGAGAATTCATAACCGTCCGGCCATGAACACTATTTACCTTCTGAAGGGTATACAAACACTTCTCCGTTTTGAGAATATGTGTGTGCGTGGTCTTTTGTATACAGTAGGCTGATAACAGAACAGGGCAAGCGTCATTTTCTGAAGGTTTAACACTGATGATAAATTTGTAGGGAGAATTCACCACGCGCAAACAGATAACTAACAAGTATAGACGCAATATACTACTCATAAGGTTGCTGATAACCATCGGATAACTATCGGTTCGTTAAGAGACACTGGTTGGATAAATTCTAGCCGGAGCCAAAACGAATCGTGAAATCGATTAAAACTACCACCATTTTGGTTTCTAAGTTGGACTATCATGAAGCCAGGTCAACGAATTCCTAAATATATCTCCAGAGTTTTGGTTTTCGGAGTTGTAGACCCCGCGGTTGGATACACCTTTGCAATCAGTAAAAAGTTGAGTCCAAACAACCACTGATATAAACCTCTGGGTTTCGCCCATCCAGAGTGAAATTCCAAGCTGCGAGTACATTTAACCATGTTTATTGATTTATCAGTGTTATCCCTCAGCCGAGAAATCGTGGTGAAGAAGCACGAAAAAGGACAAACACACTTTTATTGATCAGAAGAATAGTGGAAATGCCGGATCAAAAATGGAAAATGCAGTCAGCAATCAAACCAATCAGAACAGAGGAAAGTAGATGCATTCGACGAACCAACGTCGTGCAAGGAAGTGAGACCATGACGCAAAGTGCATTTCAAACAAGCCAATCAAGCTACGCAGAAGCCACCTTACAATGAGCCAATCACGAGCAACCACTGTTTAGAAACTGTGTAGAAGCAAGCGGATAGTGTGAAAATACTCACCCAGTCACACACTGACGATATCTGCAAAACTGTGGACGAAACATTTGCAATCCAAATGCCAAGTCCGGAAAGAAAACCAACAACCGTCTCTCACTCACTTCTGAATGCCTTGGTTGAACTCAACACTTAAAAAACAAAATGAATAGCTAGGACCTGCGTTTTAGGGAGCTAAAATATGAGCACTTCTCAAGTAGAATACAAAGTTGACGGAAACTTGGGGAAAGTGCCTACCTCGTGAGCCCGAAGAAAAACGGCGAAACTGGTCATGTGCATTTGAAGAGTTTTCAGCAACCTTCTGAGTAGTGTGTTACCTCTATGCGAACTAGTGCAATTTCACACCCTTCTGTCAGTCACAACACACGAAATTCCGAATGATATGTGTGTCTTTGAAGCCGATTATTCTGGTGGAACAAAGACAGCCCCCGGTGCCCCGTGATTACCAATAAAACCAGGAAGAAATCGCTTGGCGACCCAGAATGCTATTCTATCACATTATTAAACAGCAAAACTTGTCCATTTGTTTAGAAGCAAGTCTTTAGATTTTTACTTGTAGAAAGCAAAAGTCAAACAGTGTGAATTTTCCATGGAAAAATCGCAATCATCACAAAATTTTTGTTCAGAATGTTGCGGTGGGAGGCATCGAAAAAATGGGCCACCCGTTTGACAGTATGTTTCTTAATGTGCTTTACAGTTTGGGCGGAGTGGGCATGTGCTCGGTGTTGATTGTTACATAACACTGCCTGTGTGAAAATAGCATTTGGAGCCTAAGGATCAGGCAGTTTGTGAACGGTCTTCAAACCGCCGTTTCCAGCTGGAAAAGGCCCCAAAAATGCAAGCGTCGTCAAATCGTCTGCTGTTCTCTGACAAGGAACTTACCTCACCCCTTACTGTTTGCCAAAAAATTTCTCAGTGAATGGCCTGGGAACCCCCAAAAAATCTGGATGTTTCGATTGGTCTTAGTTCGTTCGCACGACTCAATTCAATCAATTCAATTCAATTTATCAGCTATAAACCGTGTACCATAGGCACATTGGTTCTAGCCGCTATGGTTTCGGTCACCGGAAAATGAAATAACGGGGGACTATAGCCAAGCGTTGGAGGCTATGGCATGATCAGTTAGTTCACGCTGTATATCGCTCTGGGGGAAAGGAAAGCCGTCCAGCTGTGACACCTTTTCGGTGCCGAGCTGACATGCCACCTGAATGAAACACGAGGGCCGAAGTACTGCCGGGTTGTCCAAGGTTAGACAGGAGCAGGGGGAGTAGGTTTGATACACGAGCATCATTGACTGTTTGACTGCCTGCAAGTGTCTCAACCATTAGTGAATTGAGTCACGAGGTCCCCATCCAGGGAGGCAACAGTTGCCCGCCCGACTAAGTTTACTGGTTAGCGCTATCGTACTTCGTTGCCAGGTCATACGCTGTCCGCCTCTCGGTCGCTCCCATTCAGCGCAGGGCATTTGGAGAAGAACTTTCCTGGGGAACTATTGGGTCACACAGGTGCATTGTTAGCTAACTCAACTCATTGTTTGATACACTATGATGCGAACTCGTGTGGTATGCCCGTATAACTCTAGATGGGTTTCGTGTTTTCCCCGTATGCGTAGACCACACCCAACAAGCATACGTTTTGCGAACATGAACGATTGTAACAAGAACGAATTCGTGAGACAGAGTGCTTGGAAACAGTGGCAAAAGCGAGTGCAATTGGCAGAACGAAAAATGGCATTAGACAGTGACATGATATTATATTCAACAAGTACACAGCAATCGATTTAGTGTTGAGTTTTGTATCGATCGGTGTATCTCAATACTGGTGTTTTCAACCCAAATGATTCTTTTCGATTCTTTTCTAAGTCCGACTTTAATTATCAACGTGTGCATTACTCAGGAGTGCGATTGTTCATTTGTGATGTCCTCAGCTACACGCAGCATGTGCGGGTTGCTTTGATGGAAAGACTTGCGATGATGCTTCCTATGTGTCGGTCTATTGTTCTAACCCGGTTTGGTTCGAGATTGCTGATTGAGCCGCAAAACTGCGCTTTGTTCTTTCAGGCCAGACGGCGTAGGGTTCAAACCAACGCAGCTTTAAGTAAACCTTAGCACAATCACAATGATGACTGAGTGGCGTTCAGTTTGCTGAAACCCTATGTGTCACCACGAATGACATACGCATACTGAAGTCAAGTCAAGGCGATAATGAAGGACATTTGTGGGTTTACGTCGCCGGAGAGGCAACGTCTGAGACGATGGACATTCAGTTGCAGCACTCCGGACCCCTCGATTCTGCTCATTGATGGAAATAGCCAGGGTGCTAATGGCTTTTAACTCAGATCGAACGGCTAGCGAATGTTGCTTGGTGTTTTGTTATTAGAAAAGTGCAGATAGGTACAGTACAACGAGTCCGCAGATAGAAACCAGGACTGGGAGCACCGGTTCACGCGCATGCCAAACTGACTTCAGGACGTCCTAAAGACCACATGGCAAAAGTGCTCTTCGTCTGGCTCGACCTGGTCCTGAGAGACCTTCCGCTTACGGGCTAAGTGAAGTATTTTTAAACTTGCGTATATACACATCAGCGGTTGTCAGCCTAGGTAAGTTTTTCACACGGTAAATATATTTCTCTTCACAAGGTGTTTCTTACACGTTTCCGTTCACCAGTCCGTACCTCGCAACTCTGCCTGTGGTTGCTGTTGGATTTGGCATATGCCCCCAGGGTTGGTTCGTATTTGCCAAAAGTAGCACGTAAGTTGGTTCCAAAGGTCGCTAACGTTTAAAATGAAGCAAATAAAGGTCATCAAATGCAGAAAACTCTAACCGCAATTGCTGTATCCCACAGTCCCATTCTTGCACTACTTCCAAACTGAGGACATTGGACCATTCTGATTGGACGACAGCAAGCGCCCGTCTGGACCAATCACAGCGCAGTAAGCCACGCTGTGGGAATATATCTGTCCACCTGCTTGTCGTTCCTAAAAGCGCAAGATTAAATGTCGACCAGGCTGTGGTGGTTTTTGGTCCAGTTCACCCTCATAATCAACATTTACCACACTGATCAGTGGGCTGTTAGCGAGTGTAAAATGCTGTACCGTTACAAGGCGCAGCATATGGGTTGCGCAGCTGCATATTGGAAGCAAATGTTCGCTGATGAAACACTTCTCACGCTTCAGGTTATCATGAATATTTCGACAACAAGAAGAAAGTTCTCAAAGTATTGTTTCATTTCTGTTGAATGTGTTGCATTTCATTGCGTGAAGGTAGGTTTTTGTCGAAACCACTAACTGTATCCGTTCAAATTTGAAACAAAAACATCATGCCTAGGTGGTTTTCCGAAACGTTTTAGAATGCTTCGTGCCTCGGCTTTCAAGATGATACGTTAGTGAGACACCAGGAGCATGGAAGACGGAAAAAAACATACTGGTCCCTT
The DNA here is from genome assembly GCA_003604175.2 of Clonorchis sinensis. NCBI lineage: Eukaryota > Metazoa > Platyhelminthes > Trematoda > Opisthorchiida > Opisthorchiidae > Clonorchis > Clonorchis sinensis. Next base: position 25,445,723 of record CM030375.1, read on the forward strand.
CAGTGTTGCAGTAAGTTGCAAACTATATGCTGTCTAGTGATTATCTGTGCGAATTTAGTGGGCATTGAACCATAGTTAAAGCAGAATAGGTCAGGATCCCATCATGATTTATCTTCAGGGGGATAGAAACATAGGAGTAGTGTTTGATTAGCCGCCATATATAATAACTCAATCAGTTACAAGACTATTTAATCGAAAGGAATGAGAAAAACGTCGAATGCCGATGACGATTGTAAAACGTGTCACAATCACACTTCTTGTCCATTCGTTAGTCGTATAGACTTAATTTTGTTTCTGTGAACTTGAAGGGAAAATGTTACATGCTTCTGAGATATTTTTACGTTTTTTTCATTTAATGACTTGCCCGCCACATCCTGGTTGATTTTCGTCCACTTTGGTTTATCCAGTTTTCTCGTTGCTTTGGTATTTGTCATTCTTTCATCGTATATTTCGAAGACAATTGACTGTGGACAGGTGTGTAAACAACACCTATGAATGTATTTATAAACATATTGTGATAAATACTCACTCCAAACACCTGTCTTGGTAATTTTGATATACTTTTTCGGTATCATTGGGACAGAAAAAAGCAGAAATATATAATAAAAACAAAGGAACAACGGTGGCGTAGGATTCGCATTTATCAATTTGTCATTTCATTGCATTGGAGTGTCAAAATGATGGAATAGAGAGGTCACGCACGAAAAAAGTCCATTCTGTTCTACTTTGAGAATGTGAATCGGCGTAAAAAAGTCATGTAACCGTTTGATTTTGTTTGTATTTGTAATACCTATTGACCACTGCCTGACGACTGAGATTAGTTTTTAAGACCCTACATAGTGAATTACAACCCAGCGTTTCTGTAGTGCACAGTGAGTTCAATCACGTGACTTTTAAAATATGGACTGACTAGTAGTGAATGCAACTGAGACAAGTGCTTCCCTGTAATGTGGGCAAATCGTGAAACTAGTAAAAGGTGGTGATCAGCCTGATGTGGCCCAAAGTTGAGCGAAAAAGTCGGGACAGAATTCTGTCTCTCAATATTTTATCGTGTATGGAAAGAACAAATTGCAAAGACAAATCCTCATGTTCAGTGCAGATTTATTCGTGTGAGAAAGGTAAACCTATGTTTGAAAGTCGAAAAGCAGTGTTTCATTCTTATTGGAAATCACCAGCAATGAGCATGTCCCCAAAGTCTAGTGGAGTTCGAACTCGCGACCTCGAGATCAGTAGTTTGAACATAGCCATTCGGTCAGTGTTATCGCTTCGCTTTTGGACAGGCTGTAGCATCGTTTAGTTCTTACTAGCAGAATTTCTGTCACGTAGTCATGTGCTGACCAGCTCATCAAGTGACGACCACTCGGAAGGGAGTTTCTCTCATCTTGTGAAATTGCTCTTCCTCTGAGCTGCTAATAGTTTGTCAGTAGTGGGGTTTTTGGAGGCTGCAACCGATTTCATTCCGTAAGTAAGTAGCCGAGAAGTACCGTAGAGCTGCTTCATTTTTCGTGAAAATCATCTCTGGAGTTTCGAGAAATGTGCATTGATGGTCACTGTCAACAAGGATGAAATAGCTGCACAACTCTGCTTCTCAGCTTTTCAGTGTACGGGAATAAATCTCGGTCGAAAATCCCCACATTTCACCAAGCTAACTGGGATCTTCATTTGGCAGAACCAGGTTGAGAAAACTATTTTCTCGTTTTAAAGTAGTAAAAACGGGATTTCTTAAACACGGATGACCTAATCAATCTTCTGGGACACCCGGGCTTCTTGAATGCTGAAATGCCGGAGCAAATTCTTGCACTGGAATTCACATGAGCCTGCATAGTGTTCCTGTTTGCGATTATCTATGCGGTCGATAACCACGAGCCACACTGTTAAGATGCAGTACATTGCTAAGCTGAGCGCAACAAATTAGACAAGAATTTTCGGAAAATGACATAAAAACACGGGACGCAAATCTAGCCTGCGAAATCTGGCCAATCAGATTGAAGGAGATACGATAATCCTAATTTAGGCACCATTGACACTTTGTTTGTTAACAAATCCTCTTGTTCATCTGAATAAACCTGTATGAAACGGTCATTCTCGACATACCGACACGTTTGGACCCACAGACTGGTGGGCGGACCACTCCGCTAAACCACGCAGCGCGTCAGTAGGTAACATATCGAGAAGGGGTAGAAACCATTGTCATCTCAGCTTTTAGATTTTGAAAGGAAAGTCATCCGGTAAGAGAACTGCAAAATTTCGGTAAAAATTACGGTAAAATTTTTGTATCCAGCATTGGTGGACCTGTTTCAGGGCTTCACCTAACTCGGAAGAGAATCAGCCGATCCAGATTACGGCGAGTGACACCCGCTTGCTTTCCCGCTGCACTGAAAGCGTCTCTGATACGTAGACTAAAAAAAATTGGATATTCCTTGCATGAACTGCAACGCTGATTTCGTGCAAACCTTGGTTGGTCTACTGAAAGTATGAAAGTCAACTTTCTGTCACCTGAATTTCCCACCCGACATTTCGTGTTCCGAGCTAAATGTGGTTCAAACATCATTGTTTTGTAGCTTTCTTTGAATGTAGGGATTCTCCTTGACAAGCATGTAACCCAAATTTCAACAAGCGGACTTAGCTATCCTCGAGAACCGGATCGTGATGAGTTGAACTCACCCCGTTCTGGCTAGTCCATTCATTCTACTGAGTACCCTTCTGCGGGTTTTGTGTGAAAGGGCCGTACAGGACCGCAGTTAAGTGATTACTCCGGTTTATTTTGTTCAAATTTGTTTTGTCCCGCCAATTCCCAAGTTTTCTGAGGAGGCCAAAACTGCTTAGCCGTTCTCAGTTAATCTGACAAGTTCGATAAAATACTGCCACCTGCACGTACTTGCAATGGTACGCAACAACTTATCACAGAAATTACCAGATTTTATGTTACAGAAATCCGGTTAAATTGATGTTTTTTTCGAAGTAGTGCTATTAACCGAGATTGAGAAACAGTACAGATAGCTAGCGAACGTTCTTAAACAACAGCATTTCGCCCAATCAATATTTTCGCCTAACTATTTGACTGATACGACAGTGAAAATGAAAAGATGTTTTTTGGGGTGCTCAAATTCTGAAAGGAAACTGAAAAGTTCGAGCATGATCTCCACCGTCTTCTCTGGCATTTTAACCGCACACTGTTAAATAGAATGGAGATAACGTTCAGCTTGGAAGATATCAGGAAGGTCAGATTCCTGAAAGCAACCACTGAATGGCCGAAATCTACTGAGAACCTCAGCTCCGCTAGATGCTGACCGGACAGACAACGTCTCCTCAATATGCAGCGCGTGACACCCTAATATCAAACCCAGACTGCGCGAATCAGCGTTGGTCAAGGTCAAACAACGCCCCCCGCAATATGCAACGCGTCACAGCCAGCCAGACTGTGTGCGTCAGCGTTGGACCGTTGGACAGTTCAGACAGTGTGCCTCCAATCAATAGCTTGAGGCCGTTGTATTTTCGCTCTCGCACTCGCTTGTTTGGAATATAGCTGTTGTGTTCCCTTCTGTGAGTCATTTTCTCCGGCACTAGGCACTGGAGCAGTCAGATACAACAGAAGACAACTTGTGCTGCATTCATTACGCCGCGGCATTTGTTGTGCGCGATTCGTCAGTTTACATTGGGACAGAAACAGTGTGGCGGTCAGACTACTGCGTCTTGCCCAACTGGAAAGTCTTGATTGAGGTGATTTTTAGAAACGCCATGCTGGCGGTAACATCGCGGATAATCGTGGATAATTTACAGGAGTAATCTATCGAAGGGACGGTATATGTATTTTTGGTATAAATATACTAGTTTTCACCTTTCAAGCAAATACAGTGTTCCGAACAGTGCCATTCTCTCACGTTTCTTGTATTTCGTAAACATAAAAAGCCAAGTCTTTTATGCTCCCATTTGATTACCGTCTTCTGGTGTCATCGATATCAACTGTTCGTAACCCGGTTCTCAGGTCCCAAACGCCTTCAGTGTCCTCGTGAAAGTGATTTCCAAACATCCACTTTTTTCAACTGAATGAGCTGCACAAAGGCCGTGTAGAAGCGAAACTGTTATATTTACTAATTTGCCTGTATAATGTTTTCTGCTTGCGGTGTCAACTTCCCAAGTCGCTACATAACTACCTGGGAAGGTTTAGCATGAAGCCTTTTGCTTCATGAAAACGTTTGGATTCCGAGGTTGAAGAATTTGGTTTGCCCAAAAGCAACAGATTTTTCAGCCCGACTGAATTTGTAGGCAATGATGACAGTATCATCCAGATGGTAGACAAATTAACCAAACATGTCTTCTTAGGAACCAAGCGAACTAATCGGCATCACTGCCTTACCCAACGATCGACAAGCACTTCTATGGTCATATGCAGAAACCAAAAGGTTTTCCCACCATTCCACTACGTGATAACTAATCAATTAGACATTATGATCAAAACGCCGCAGCTGAGTGCCGGAAAATGGCACTGTGAAACTCTGAAAACCCACCAGTGCAAATACGAAAAATTTCTGCAATCGGATTGTTTGCGGACACATTTTGTTGAGATCCAATGGTAGAACTCCCTGTCCGATCATTAACTCCTACTCTCGTTAGTTTCTAGTTTCAATATCCGTGGCACTTAACAGGGGCGCTATATCCTGTCTAAGTGAGAGCTAATCACATTGCTGAGCAACCACTTGTGGGTAAGTGTTCAACCAGTGCCCGTAAGGTCGCTGAGTTTGGTGAGCAGCGCACTACTGATGGAATAGCTAGACAGTACTTCTTAGCTTTCAGCATGGATAGGTGGGTCCACTGACAGGACGAATGGCAAGTCTCCTCACGTCACCATGATCCATCATTTAGTAGGACGCATTGCACACAGTGCACAGCAGAAACCTCAGATTACCAATTGTGCGACAATTATACGTCAGTCGGTCTCCACAAACAGGAGAACCCGAACTAGGGTAGCACTCAACACGTCAAACTCATGCATCTTGTAGTGTACTTTTTTTAAGGGGGGGGGTTGTTCGTTTTCATGACCATTTCAAGGAGCTGTGCGTATCAACCTAGTAGTGGATACACTATAGTGAATAACACAACTAAGCCATCGATCAAAAGCAGCACGATTTAGAGAGGTATAAAACACATACGTTCACGTGATACCTGGAAAAGCTTGGCAAGTAATCTCACACCAACCGACAGCACTTGATTGGTGCCAAAGCATAGTGTTCACCATTCTGTATCCGTTTATCAACAAATTTGGTTCTTTTGGGAGAGGATGAACAAGAAGACATTCCGCTGCCCTACCCAAACCCAAAGAACTACTAGTTTGTTGCATTTTATCAACCGTGTTGAGTTCTTCACTTGCAGAATATGGTTTTCCGATAAAAGAGAAAGCGTGCATCACTGGGTCCATGGTTGTACTTTCAAATCCGTTACGATACCGTTAGATTCGACAAATTGATTTAGAAATGAGCGTATTTGTAGTAATCAGTCCAATTTTGGTTCAAGTAGAACATAAGGCGCCTAGCTGAAGAGCCCCAAGAAGGGCGAAACCGGTCGTGGGTTGTCGAAGAATTTTCAGCAACCTTATGAGTAGTGCACTACGTATATACATGTATCGCGATATCTCGAATATCGTAGCAACTGGAACATGAGGCGGCCTGGTGCAGCACATTCAGTTGCCTGAAAACATCACAAACGGGAGATTCAGCTGGGTTCCAGGTGAGTCTCTCGCAAAAACCAAATTGATTTGCAAATTAGTGTATAACTCGAAAAACAGTGCAATTTGGGTTCAAGTAGAAGATAAGGTTGACGGAAACTCGGGGACTGCGCCTACCTGATGAGCCCGAAACAGAAGGGCGAAACCGGTCGTGGGTTGTCGAAGAATTTTCAGCAACCTTATGAGTAGTGCACTACGTATATACATGTATCGCGATATCTCGAATATCGTAGCAACTGGAACATGAGCTGGCCTGGTGCACAACATTCAGTCGCCTGGATACATCAAAAACGGGAGATTCAGCTGGGTTCCAGGTGAGTCTCTCGAAAAAACCAAATTGATTTGCGAATAAGTGTATTTATCGAAGCTTACAATCTGTTTTGTTTTTATTGATCGGCAAAAGTGCCTGTCGGAAGGCAGTAACTACTACGCACATTAAGGTCGGTTACATATTCCAACGGAGTTTCGAAACGGCTTTTGATCGATATTTTCATCAAATGCCCTTTGCGGTTTTGTCATTTCGGACAGAGCGTGCTTTCAAGGTCAGAGTGGACTCACCGTATGTTTCGTTGTGTAATTCTTCACCGAATTGTCCAAATGTACTTTGTCGCACCAGCTCAAGTAGAAAAAAGGACGAAGGAAGCCAAGCACCAAGAGCGCCGCACATCATTTGTTCTCTTGGATCATTGAAGCAACAGAACAACGCGTGTGGTCTGATCCAAACATGTCCCGATTTGCGCCACTATTCACTTTGGCATGTTGACTGTGAGTGACTACGCGGATGTCTTAGGTTTCCCTAATACTTTGGGCAGAGAAAACCAACAGACCCTCACATCTTTACGTTATGCAACAAAGTCATTCGTTGGCACTCCATAATGGTTCTGAGGGGAATCGATCCAACGCTCCTTGCTGAACTGTCTAGATTAATTCCGAACAGGACAGAGTGGGCATATGTTTTCGGAAAAGTCGAAGTCCAGGATGCGATACCTCATTTGATTGCAAAAAATCGAAGTTGCACACCAATGACACCAAGACCTCGGGGCAATTGAATTCCGTTATTCAAACCACCAACTTAAAGTATGACATTCAAAATGTGTTTTCCTCTGTGCCTCATTATGCCAAATGTTTTGAGCTGGACGTGTTCAGCAAAAAACCTACACCGCCAAGCCCGGCTCCAGTGAACAACGTGGCAATGGAGCCATGTGTAAGTCCTTCTTTGAGAAACAAGTTTATCAGCCGATCAGAATGTTAGCGATTGGACTCGACGCCATCACAAGTTACCAAACCAAGCCCTTTTTTCCGAAACCCAGATAAATTAGTCATAGTGCATCCTTTTCGTGGAAAGGTTGTCAATGATCATCTTACACACACACACCATCATATAAAATGTAGTGAAGTGGCTTACCACATGGATACATTTCCTATAATATCCCGAACGATTTGAGTACCGCGGCTTTGAAACAATAAAAGTGAACCACTATAAGCAAATAAGAAGCGTGCTTGAATCGGTTTACAGTCGGAAATGACTGAATGAGCCTGATTTGAATTGCTACTTTGTCTCTGACCTCCAGTTTCAAACCATTCATCAGTTTCCCGCTGAAGTATAAACTATTAGAGTCTAGAGTAAGGTTTTCTCGGATGATATCAGGCTTACTAACGTTGAGTATCGCGAGCTGGTTGTAGGACAAAACATCTGTCATATAGGGGATAGGAAAACTTGCTGAATCGACCGATTTACGGATTAAATAATCCCGGTTCAGGTGACACTGGATTACACCAAGTTGAAAACACAAAAGCGAGATCAAAAACAAGGAAAAAAACCTCCACGGGGCTGCCGAAAAACGACAGCGAGCTATGCGTTTTCGACCGGTTTCTATTGCTAATACCTATGGAATCTTGCTATACAACTGCAGCCATCATACGGAAGAAAATTCATGCGACCTTTTGACCGGCGTTGGCCCACATGTAACCCGTTATCCTCTATGTGTGGCAGTGACACAGTTACTAGTCTGACAAAAGTACAAACAGTTCCACAAAAGATACGTAAACATTCACTCCTCTGAATAAAAACTATGCAAAAATCTGTTGGTTTATCAACTTGAGGATGGCCCTGCATTCGTAGTTCAATAGCGCGAAATTCTCAAGGTCGCAACCTTGATAATTTGAAGGTTTTTTGGCGCGCACCCATATGCGATGGCCATTGTTTACATCCACATTACCGTCATTTGGACAGTCCTCCGTCTGTTCTGGGGGTAGTTATTCTCGTGCGTTCACACCAAGCACAAGGAAGTGTTGGACTCGAGTTTCACACTTATTAGAGTTCACTAGTATGGACGAACCTGGGGGGGGGGCTGGTTAAACTCCGAAAAACTGACATGCGAGGTGAGCGTGTTCCCACTAATGCACCAGTGTACAGTGACGTACCTCGATTATCACGTCCGAACGGGCGAATGTAATGACGCTGAAGCAGTGTGATAAAATCCGAAAAGCAAGATGCACTGGACGTCTTTAACTCTCATGTGACTTTAAAATTTGTGTATATATGGGGACAGGTAAACCCACATGTCAAAACCAGGTTTTGCTTTACAGTGGAGTCTTCTGTTACCCGGAATTCAGGTTGATTTTCGTGGACCTTGAAGTTGTATTCGTGGTCTATCATCAGTTGTCCGAGAACCCGCTGCTTGCACACGGACCATAAACCGACATTGGATCAATCGCAAACAGGCACAGGGTTTCCAATGTTTAATTGGCACAATTCACATGAAATTGAGTTTCACCGTTTAGGCAAGAAAGGACCACACTACTGACTTTATTGGTGACAGTTTTATTGATTAGCCAGAGACACGGACCAGCGCAGAAGTGTTTTTTTCGCAGTTCAAAAGCTTTGATCCATTTTTAGTCTCACTGAAAACAGCGGTTGCAAAAGCCCTCTCAAAAGTGTGTCAGAAACAAGGTAAAACACTTTGCCTGAAAGTGGTCATCTGCTGAGGTTCATTTTAGGGTAATAATGGCCACCAAGACTACTGGATTCAGTTTTAACGCTGCTGAGCAACAAAGAATTATTTAGTCTACTAGCGAGAACTAACGGCTTTCTGGTCTTTACGAAACGAGGCCTGAATACAACACGAAAACCGACGCGTACAGCTATCTACGTACCCTTTGTTGGAGTCGCACATCTGCCAACGAAACTGGAGAAGATTCTTTGTTCTGCTTACTGTGTCTGCTGGCATAGAAACGGTCAATTCAGCAAGGGGCGGAAGGTCTGGATCTAGGCAAAAAAGCACAGCACGGACCTAAGTCTTCCGAAATAAAAAACCCTAAGGGGTGCCAGAAGAAAAAGGCACTTTTTGTCCGCCAAAATCAGTGCATACTGAGCCGTGCTGTGAATTCCGCCATTTGATGTATTGGTCCTTCTTACCACCGGCATATTGCATCGATTATGACGAACGAAGGCCACAGTATAAATGCTTTTCAAAGTATGTCGAGTTCCTTAAATATTCTGCGACTTTTCAAGATTAATCACAAACTGGTTGACTCAACTAGGGTCATTAACTTTGACTTTTTCCGATTGCCACTCCATGACTTCCACAGTAAAGTCATGGGAGTTGCTAGTGTACTGTATAGTATAGACAGTAGGACCAAGGTAGTTTCGGCAGAAATTTGGATACAGTATGGCTAGTTAATCAAACAAAACAGATGAGAAACCACTCAGCCCTTTTTAATACCTATTTGTCTCGTTCCACGATCAATAGGATACTATCTGTTTGGTTTATTTTATGGACCAGTATATTCCAATCTTATTGGTCGAGTCACAAGGCCATATCGATGAGCACCCATAGTACCGACGGATCAGGTGACTTTCCGTTTACAACACTGTCCTCAGGGTTGGTGGTTAGCCTACTTCCGGGGTAAGGGTGTATACTTGTGATGAAATCTGTGAGAAATACCTGCTTGCAGCCCGAAGCGCCACCTATTGACAGTCACTTTGGGTTGTCAGTCTAGTCGGTTGGATTTTCCGTTGTTATTACTAATGTCTTTGGTAAGGATTACTTCCTATATTGATGAAAAAATTGAGCGATCTGACTGGCGAGCATTAATTCTGCGGGCAATCAGTGAGGACTTTGGGAAAGTGTGCTGTTCGTAGTATTTTTTTAACATTGTTAGTTATTAAAACAAGGCCTAGAAAGGTTACGAAACATGGTTGAGATATGAGAGTTTTCAAAATTCCTCCGCTTTTGTGTCTGACTTTTCGAAATCATTTTGTCAATAACTTTCCAATTGAGAGCTTCGCCCCCGAAACCGCTCTTTCCTGAGTATCGCTACAGCTGTGGTAGGAGAAGATCTTTTTCTGTGCACTCGCTTGGGCAGTAAAAACGAGTTCCCGGTTGGCACCTTCTTGAGTTGGGAGTTTGACATAACCATTTCCAAGAACTGTCCTTCGCTTGAGCAATGCTCGTACGTCTTCGACCCTGCTGAGTTCGCCATCACTTCGGGATTTTGTGTTCGGTTATTTCATTTCCTTGTATATTTTACGAACTTGTCAAAAACCCGCCCAGCCTTTCGCAGCATGGACATTGCACCTTGCGAATGGTGAGGCGAAAAACCCACTGCGACAATTAATAACCTATTCGACCGAAAATTGTATTCCGCTCACATCTAGACGGTAACTCTCACCACACCTCTTCAGGTGAACCGCATTAACGAATTTTGGATATCTAGTATGTTTATCACCAGACCTCACATTCAATACAACTTCAAAAGTCGATTATATACTGTTGTTTCAGAGAGATTTCAGGAAAGAATACTCTGCCACACGTCTATGTAGGCGTTTTTTTAGACAAGCGTAGTGCCGTAAAACTATCTGGATTGAAGAACATGTGTTGACGTTCAGTTACATCACAATCCTCTTTTCACCATCTCTGATGAAAATTTAACACTGACCTGTCCTGAGAGTAAATCAACATTCTGGACTTTGGGCTTTAAATAGCCAGCCACAAGTATAACCAACGAGTTGCGTTTGATCAACTTCCCTTTACAAGACACCTTACTCATTAGCTGCGCCTTCTGTTCGCTTGAGAATTCCAAGACAAATGTGCTTTTCTAACTCGGGCGGGCCATCGTTTTCAATTCTAAAATGTTGTTCATAATATCTTGCTCAACTTCACCTGCGCTAGGCCCCAAATGGTCTGAAAATGGAACGAATCCAACCCAATCCAGAAAGTTGTCGAGCGTAAAGGAAATCACAAAACGTGTAACTGGGGTGTACAACAGCGGCCACAACAGCTCAAGTGTAGAACTGATTATACTGCATTCAAAAAAGTGAAACCTCTTCATTGGTACTTGTTGAAGTATAGTGTGTTGATTATGGAGAAAAACGGCACCTTGTCTTCATGTAATGGTGTGCCATTGTACTGGACAAGTCCACCTATCAGAACCCGCGCGTACTATACGTCGTAACTAGATTATTGCGATGATAATAAGCCCCCTGTGGAGGGGGGGGGGGAGTTGCATGCCACAGATTCTTCTCATTGGGAGAGCTTGCTCAGGGCACTCCTGGGACTATCTGGTTTTAGGCAATTTCCCATGGCAACTTCGTTGATTTGGGGCCTCCCTCAGCCAGAATGGTTTAGGAAAATCGAAGCGCGTTATGATGTTATTCAAGAGATTCCTGATTGGATATATGAGTAAAATCCCAAAGGTAGACCGATCGAACCCATTATATCACCTGTTTGACCTTGAGTCACAGGATTCAAAGCTTTCGATAAGGTAAAATGAAAGAAATGGCTTCTGAAAAGCGTTTCATGGATAGAACAAAAATGATGAAGACAACAAGAAAGGAACTTCTAAAGCACTATGCTTTGATAGTTTGTGTGGTGCGACCCGGAGTTTTGCAAGTAGAACGAACCAAGAAGCTTATCTTCGACGGAGCCATCGGGGTAGTCATACTTAACTGTTTATGACAACAATCTTACAACAGATGAGGCAACACGGCATTTTCCGACCGTTTTTTTATGCACGCACACCGAAAGACAGTGTGGTGGCACCACAAATTGCCCCAATTTTCTTGGGTACTGATCCGCACCAAGTTATCTGTCATGTTCCAACCTAGACACACTGATTCACGTGATACACTCGGTTGCATTGGCCTTAGTCACAAATACTACTTACTACTGGAGTTCGCCAAGATACTATGATTTGTACTGCACCAAAGTGTGCTAATGGCTGATCCGTTTCTGAAAAAGTCGCTTCACCAGATATTGAAAGTGATCAGGGAAGTGCTGGCGTCTAAAGAACATCGACCTTGGCAGGTGATTGATCAATATGGTGAGTAGATGATCTAATCTAAACCCCAGAAACCAAAATGGCTGCACAGTACGCGCAACGCAACCGATTAGAATTACAATATGGGGTCGGAAAGTGCATTTTCCAAGTGCAGACAGATATTTTTAGTTCAATCGTCACGTAAAAAGCAACAGTAATTCTTGCGCGGAACTGCAGGGCTTCATTGGAAAGGCAACATCTCCCTTGGGTACAAATTGCCATGCTTCCTGGATGTCTGAATTGTTTACTGATTTGTGGGTTGTGCGCCTGGTTGGTCGCCGGTTGCTGACTGCGATAGCTTACAGTCAGTCAAGGATCCTGAGTTCTGGTTTGCTGGGAGAAATGCTCTTTCCATCTGAATTGAGACACCTATCGGTGTAACCTTCATAGATTTCTCCGCAGAAACGGCACAGAGAGTTGGATTTCATCCTGAGAGCGGTGATCCTCGAGACAAATTTTGTACCAGATCTCCATAGCCTTAGATACAGATTGATCGCTAGTCGACTCGATTGGTCCCAGTCGTCATTGTTTGTTCAAAAAAAACTCCATGCAACCTTTAGGTGACTTTGAATATAACACGCATGCTGTTTCGATCAGACTGCAAAAACTTGACTGACCCTTTTGGTATAAAGTACAAATCTTCGACTTCTCATTGTTGATAATTCGACACTGATGAGCCAAAACGAAATGCGTTCCTGCCTCCGAACTTTCAAAGTTCCGGGTTGGCGGTCTATATACTGGGACTTGATTGTGTACGCATTTGGAACATGTTGCCTAGTCCTATCTACATTTCCAATACTTGGCGCAGAAAAGTACCAGTCACACTGTTCCGCTGCGCATTGTCTAACATCTCCGGCAACGCGAAACCATTGCGTTTTGGGGGCGTAAAAACTGTTGCATCGAGGAGAAGAAAATGATGTGGACGCAGACGACGAGTATCTTCACAAGATGCAGTTGAGATTTCTGCCAACTCACCAAGTAACATTCATTCACATTTTGAAAACCAGCACCGACGAAGTAAAGTTACTAGTAAGATGTACAACAGACTTCAAACCTAGGTGTTTACAGTAGTATGGTGAAAGCAAGAATATCTAAACTACTTGAAGCACCTCAGCGTACATGAACCATCAAATGACCATTTTCCAAGGCACATCGGCTGCTGCCCTCTGGACTGCACATTCAAAGATGTTTTGATGAACAAAAAAATCGTTCATCTGTTCGGTGTCTAACTGCCACAGCACCCGAAGGAAGCACGAGAGTTGGGATATTGCCAGGTTGCCCAAGCCTGGGCAGGGGACGTCGAGAGCCAGAGGTTGTATTCGAACCAAGGACCTTCCGGTCAGTAACTTCGCGCGCTCTAACCACTCGGGTCATCTCGTCCCTTTGATGAACAAGAGTGTATCTAGAGGTCCCCGAGCAATGGATTGTGGAAACTTGATGTTTCAACGGCTCACAATCAGTTCATTTACACGCCTTGTTTAGCAACAGGTCTGAATCGTCCGCCGCAATGCAGATACTTCACAATTGCTGCGCGCTGATTGGTCCAATAAGAATCCAATAAAACTCGGATTTCCGTCACGCCAATTTTATTCCAATTTCTTAACAGCAAAGTCAGAGATGAGAATTGGTTTCATCGAATGGCAGATTTTACTTACCAGTTTGGAAGTATCCATCTACCTATGGGGTCGAGCGACACCACTGGAGTGCCAACCGCTTAGGATAAGTAAAGCTCGAGCTCTGGGATGTGCGACGGGAGCGTTCTGGGCAAAGGAGTTTGGACAACTTTGGCTTTCTGAGGCAGATATTGTTTTCACTGTGGAAGCAAGTCACGAACAGTGTAGGCTCACGTGTTGGAATTGGTCTACATGCAATAGTTTTCATCATTCAACGGTAAGTATCGCTGCAGTTCACCTTCACGAAAGTCCTCTATGGCCATGGTAATGCAGTCCACTGACTCGGAAAGTGGGAAGTGTCATCGCAGGTTTTTTCGCCACAAAATTCCAAAGGCCAACAAGCCCAGAATGGGTGTTGTGTCTGTTCATCCATCTTGGTAGTATCTCAGCCCTCGTGCTTGCTACGGGCGGCATGGCAGCCGGGCACCGAAAGGGTTTTACAGTTGAACGATTGTTTTACACTTGGAACAAGATATCTGCCAGGTGATTTCGTTTCATTCTCTATCAAACGTGTAAAAAATCGTCAAAAGTTCAATTCACATGTGACCTGGACATTTTGTAGTGTAGTGTTAACCACGAAGGCAAACTACGACTGTTTAGAACTTTACCAGCAAGAAATCGGCACAATCACACAAAAGAATGATTCCAACAGCTTAGAAGGTAAACCGGTGAGAGAGTGATATATCGATTATTGTAATACACGTTAAATCGATAGCTATAGTCTGCTCTAAAAAGTGCATCTCTGTTTCAGGACCTGGGGAAGCAGGTAATCCACAGAATACGCTGTTCGAAGAACGAACAGCATAGTTTTCAGAGTCTGCTTGTCGGTTACTACCTCACCTCCCCAAATCATCGGTGAACGAAACTGTGACAGCTACAACCACTGTACGACAAGTGCACGGTTCTTACAGTGGACGATGATGATGATGCAGTTAGGTTCGTTGGTGGTTCTTGCAAGCGGTAGATGCTTAAAATCGAGCTCCTCAGCTCTGGCCATTGCCGTCTTCCTGGATGGGGACCCTGAGACGAGCCACATCAATGGTTGGAGAAATTGTCAGACGTGGCCCAGTCGCGCCCTCCATGGCGCTCGTGCATCCAAGCTATTGCCTTCAATGCATAGCTCCCTTCCCAATCTCCCCACTTAACAGCCCATTGACAGTGGTGTATTTACGCACCAATTTATCAGCTCCCGCCTCCAATGCGCAGCTACCTACCTCACCTCCCCAAATCATCGGTGAACGAAACTGTGGCAGCTACAACCACTGTACGACAAGTACGCGGTTCTTACAGCTGATGATGATGATGATGATGATGAGTCACTATGGTTAAAGTAGAAAAAAAACTGAATTATACATAAACTAACAATATGAATTAAACAGGTAAGACTGCTTTTTAAGTAGAAATTTTGAAAGCAGATAACTGAATTCCAGTGGGGGTAATTCGCTTCCACTTTTCGTCTGCGGAGTGTCATGTTTCTGAGCAAACTGGAGCAAGTTCAGCTGTATGCCCATCGACTGCACACATTCTTACGAGGTGAGACTTATTGGTCAATAACAACCAATTGTCAATGCATTTCAACATTTTATTGTTGACTTGTTGACTTGAAGACGAGATTTCAAAAACAGTATCGTTTAAAGCTCGGCTCTTGGGTACACAACATTAAATGGGAAAACCTCAGAAGCAAGGGAGATCCTGTCACTCTTCTTTGGTTCCCATTGTTCACTGAGCTACATCACAATTTTTTTTAAAAATTTTTTCAGTCGTTGAACTAAATCCAGAGAGTTCTAACACTTTCGTGTTGTTTATCGTCTTGTGACTAAGTTTCAGAGGAACATTTGCTACGGTCACAAGAATCGGTCGGCGGAAGCACCTGTGCACATCCCAGGCAGGGCTACTTTTTTCTGGCAATTGAAATGTTGCGGTAAGCCTTTCCTCAATTCTTACATAAGAACATAAAGTAACCCAGATGTCGTATCTTGTTTACGTAAGCTTCCGTCTCTTCCTGGCATGTTTCATTTATCTGTTGTTGTTTTCCCTTACTTATTCTCTCGTTACAAACATTATTTTCGTTGGTATAGCAATCAATTTGATTGTTGCAACTTGCTGTGAAGTTAATCGATTTTTAGATGTTATTTCAATAAAAAAATACCATTCTGTGAAACTTTGTTCAATAACTTTCGGTTGAACTGCGAGCAGTCACGTGGGTTGTCACTTAGAACAGACCATATAACTAGCACGGATGTAAAATCGATAATCCTCGAATATGTAAAATAGTTTCTTTCTACACCTAGCCGAGCCGCCAGAAAATGATATCACGCACGCCACCTTTTTCCTGTTTTAGCGAGAATATCCGGGGCGTCTGTTCCGCACCGTAATACAGCCGCATCGTAAGATTGGTAGAACAGAAGAGACTGGACCTTACCGTGGTGTGGCGATTTGTGTACCTCGGCGACCCATTGAGCTATACTGGGGGGTGCCCGCGTGACACTCACAGAGTCTCTCATACCAGGTTGGTCCATGGGTAGAGGTCTGACGAACACAGTCTCCTGGCCCTCCGTGTTGCGGGTTGGAACATGTGTGGCGACGTGTTCCGTAAAAATGCTAATGTACTTGCATTTCCAGCCCAACACCGCTGCATTGCGGTTAGGCTTTTGAGCCAAAGGCTTTGGTTGAGGACCCTAATCGTCCTCCAGTCTAGGTGTGGGCGCTCTGACAGTATTCCAGCCCATGTATAGCCATGACATTCACAAATAACAGTAGAACAATCAGAAATGACATTGAATAGTCGGCTTTTGCTCAGTTTGTAAAGATGATCACTGATAGAGCCTGGTGCTTGCATGTACATGATATGATGTCTACCAACCCAGGGCGACGGAAGGCAGGTGACCTTGAAAATGGACATCTTCGGTCTCCTGCCGTGATTTTTGTTCGTTTGCCACCCTACTGCATCCCGTTCCTTGGTTTGTTGGTTTGATGGCCCATGTAATGTGGGGCTCTATCGAACCATGTTTCAATGGTGTTACCATAACCACTTTGTAATGACTTGTGTTTTCTTGTCAATAAAATTCTTTGCTGTATAATTCAAACAATATTGATCCGAATATCCGTTAGTGTTCAGGCATACATGCAAGCAGAGCATTAATGTTGGAGTTCAAACAAGCAGAAGTGTCGATGTACAAAACAAAAGGGTAACATGTACCATGAATCGTTACCAAAGCGATTATATTCGAAATGCTTCGCTTGTACGTCAGAATTCAGAATAAAACTTTGTCTGCGTTAAGTCCTTTAAGCTGAAACTTTGTCCTGTAAGTAAAGTTCCTCCCTACTGAAAAGCCGAGGGTCACTATACAGCTGTCCTTCCTTATTGGAAATAATTAGTTGTGCGCATCTGATGGAACTGCAACAGGGCTTCGAACCCGTGACCTTCTGGCACGTGGTTGTACACTTAACCGTTCGGCCATGAGCGGCTGACAAGCAATCACGGAAACCACATCACGTGGTCAGCTTTTGACCACGTGTCCCCAAGTGACTACTCACATTGAACTTCCAATCGTCTTGTGAATCTATTTCTCCTCTGGGCTACTTATCAACTGGTGGTGGTGTGAACAGGCTTGGTAATTTCCGATTGATATTTCGTGCTGTCCATGAAGACAATCAATCCTGAAGGCCAAGAAACATTGTACAGCGGTTTCATTCTTATTGGGAGTCATCCACAGTGCGATTCCCATGAATCCCCAAGAGAGATTCAAAATAATGACCATTTGGCTTGTTGTTTAAGGCTACTGGAAGCAGCCGAGCATCAGTGCAATTGACTCACACTTTGAAGGAGTGTTTTGAGCTCGAATCTCCCTAGAGGTTCGCGAGTTTGCACTGTTGATGGTTCCTAGTACAAACGAAATGTATGTACAGTTCTTCTTCCCTTATTGGCATAAACTTCATCTACTGGGCGAAATGTCAAGCCACAGTGTGAGGAGTTGCTTTCTTCGTAAAAGTTGTTTACCTAGAAAACCGTAGTTTTTTGCCACCAACTATATTCAGCTTTTTGGCCAGCTCATCATCGGCTCACACAGAGGTGTGAGTTTGAAGTCACGTGTATCCTTCACGGGACTGCGTGATTAAAAGTGAATACTCAGAGGTTGGCAAAAATTCACCCGGAATATTTGGTGAGTTAGATGCCAAAGCAGTGCAAATTAGGATCGAGAGCACCGGGTGTTCTATATCAGTTGCGAGTTGAATCCAAAAACTGCATTAGCATTCGGTGGACACGCAAACGTTTGGAAAGCGCCATGTCTGGAGCAGTCGGAACAACAGGTGGCGATCTTTTGGTACACTGATTTTTACAACACCTGTGGTCTAAAAGATCACTTGATTTTATCGGGATTTCTCTCAGTTCAACTGAGCGTCATCACTGGTCAATGAAGGACGTGTGTATCAAGCTACAGTGCGGGCTGTTTTGCGGCCTGTTCGAGCAGCGGAACTGAGACGTCTTCAGGTGTTCGACAATCGTTGTCTCAGAATCATAGCTCGTGTGGGTTGGTGTCGGAGAATCCGTAACGAGCAGTTTGAAAGCGAGTTCTGGGTTATGCAACGGGTACTTCCATGGAAGAATGTGTCCAGCACCAGAAACTGCGTTGGTTGGGACATGTGTTGCGCATGCCTAACCATCGTTTGCCGAAGAGAGTGCTGTTTTCCATGCCCAATTCAGAGTGGCGTAAGCAAAGAGGTGGCCAACCCTTGACCTGGCAGAAGGGTATGAAAGGAATCACGAAACGTTTGGGTGCTGTCGGTGCTACTCGCCTTCCAGGCTGAAGACCATGTGATCCTCACTGCGCCTGGTTGGAGACATTGCAAGATACGGCTGCCAACCGATGTCAGTGGCGATCTTGTTGTCAGTTTCTATCCGGATTGACTGAATGAGTGTTTGGAGTTGTAGGTACCTCAGATTGATTGCAGTAAGCTAGCACCAAGTCCCTTCCCCATCCATCTTTATTCTTTTCTTCACAATAAAGCTTTCAAATAAATCATGGTTGTACGGCAGTGAAGCATCGGTGTTGAACACTGATGTCATGCTGTCGATGATGATGATGACACTCAAGGTTTCGTTGCGTAGCCACTGCAACTATGTTTACACACCCGGTTTTATTCGTCTCTTCGCGTTTGGGACGCTAGCTGAATTTATCTATTTTAAGTAGCCTCCAATTTAAGTAGTCAGCCCAAGTTGCCTTCGCCGGTCGAAGTAGTTTCAAACTTTCACTAAAAGAAGCAGATCACATCAGAGCATCCCTATCCATTTGCTAGAAATTCTGTTGCTAAGGGAGCTAATTAACTCCAACCTACCTTCCTCTATCTTTATTGTGATTTGAGCTGGAAGGTGAGGGTATTTAGCGAGATTTCTAGTGAGCCGCCTTTCGCTGAGAATGTGATTTTCCGACCACCCCAACTGAGCCAAACAGCCAATGAGGGTAACTACTAAGTTTAGTTTTTAGGACGGAGGGTACGAAAGCGCTAACCAGTAAACTTAGGCGGGCGGGCAACTGCCGCCTCTCTGGATGGGGACCCCGGGACTCAAATCACCAGTGGTTAGTGACACTGGCAGAAATGGCCCAATCGCGCAGTCAGTGGCGCTCGTGCATCAAAGCTATCGCCTTCAACGCGTAGCTACTCAATTTCCGAACAAACCGAACATATCTTCGCCTCCAAGGCTTCGTTGTACGTCCCACATTCCCGTTTTCCGGTGATCGGAACTGTAGCAGCTGGGACCAATGTACCTATGGTACACGGTTTATAGCTGATAAATTGATTGATTGATTGATTGACTGACTGACTGACTGATTGATTGATTGATTGATTGATTGGAGGGTCTTCATGTCCTTAGGAACAGCGATTAAGGACAATATGTTTACATCTTTTTATGACACATATCTAAGAGTTGGAGACTATAACTGGGTGAAACAAAAACATTGTTTACAAACAGTAACAAACGCACACTCAGCGCGTAAAGACATGAAGTGACCGTGTAAAGAGATTTTGGAATTATCCAATCGTCATGCAAGTAAAGTCACTCTAAGCCGGAAGGCCAAGGAACACTGTACACCTATTCGGAACTGTAGGCAGTCCACAAATCTCCGAAGCGCTTTGAAACAGCGACCTTCATGCCACTAGTTGAACCCTCAAAAGTCTTGACACAACCGGCTGATCATCGTGCAACCAAACGATCCAATCAGAGTGGTCGCTTGTCAACTGGCTGTCCAGGTGAGGAGGCCATTCACTTACTGAATCGCGGCGTCTGCTGTTGAAGTTGCTGAAAATCATATTTGGAAATAATAATTACTTGTGTGTATTGTGTCCAATCGCTGTAATGATTTTGGAAAACCGAAAACCTGAATTTGCATTCTTCACATCCAGAAGTCCAGGAGATAACTATAACTAACGAGGGTGGTGCTGACAAGACCGTCATGTTTTGCGTAATGATGTGATCAACACACCACTTTCATGTTTTGAACTCTGCTTGGTGCCTGAGGATCTTCGACTCATGTGTCTGAACTAAGGTTGTCTTGATATGAACATGAGGTGAACACACGTATGGCTAGCACCGTTGATTTGAATATTCCAGTTTCGGTTCTCTGGAACACCTTACTGTTCCCAAATAGGTCAAAACAATGCAATGAAGGTAGAGAACGTTGTCTTACAGCATTAATTACAGTTTGTCTAAACTATCGCAATTAAACTACGGGGCGTGGATGCACTCGGAAGGGTCGCTTTAATCATGCTCGCAGATATTTCGTCCAGCTATTTGTACTCTCGAATTTTACCAGAAATTTTTTGATAATATCATTAAGTAACTAACTAGCAACTGATAACTTTGGTTAAGGTTTTTGCGGGGCAGCTGTACCCCCAAAACGATCGACAAATGGAGTTAAAAAAAACGCCTGGTGAAATGTTTTGGACCTATTCGTAGCCTACTAAATCATCATCATCATCATCATCATCATCATCATCATCATCATCATCATCATCATCATCATCATCATCATCATCATTATCATCATCATTGTCAGCTGTAAGAACCGCCTACTTGTCGTACAGTGGTTGTAGCTGCTACAGTTTCATTCACCGATGATTTGGGGAGGTGAGGTAGGTGGCTGCGCATTGGAGCGGGAGCTGATAAATTGGTGCGTAAATACACCACTGTCAATGGACTGTTAAGTGGGGAGATTGGGAAGGGAGCTATACACTGAAGGCAATAGCTTGGATGCACGAGCGCCATGGAGGGCGCGACTGGGCCATGTCTGACAATTTCTCTAACCATTGATGTGGCCCGTCTCGGGGTCCCCATCCAGGAAGACAGCAGTGACCAGCGCAGCTGAGTTTGCTTGTACTGATTTCCATACTTCGTTGCCAAGTCATTGTTTGACCGCCCCTGGCTCGTTTCCACCCTTCACGTGGTTGTGCGAAAAGAACCCTTCGAGGAAGTCGGTCGACTGAGCATACGGAGCACGTGGCCAAGCCAGCGCAACCTAGGCAGTGTGATCAGTTCATACACGATACTGAGTTTGTTCAGTCACTCGGATGGTCCCTCTATAAGATGCAGTATTGTCTGTGTGGCGTAGTCGGTCATAAAACTACGCATATAAACTGACATTTTGTCCGCTACGAAAAACTGGGGTGTCTCAACCTGCATGTCCGAGATTTTGCACAAATCATCACAGAGAGAACTACGTTTGCTTGTCTACCTTGAGCAGGTCGACTGTGTTTAAAATTGCGTTGCCTTGCATTGGCGTTAAATTAAAAAATCAAGGTTGTTTGTAGAATGAAGACCATGAAATTATGGACCCCAACTTTTATCATCGTGCCCTGAAGTGATGACCTTGAGGCGTTTCACAGTGAATAATGTAGACCTTCCAAAAGTCATCATCATCATCGACAGCATAACATCCGTGTTTAACACCGATGTTTTACTGCCGTACAACCATGATTTATTTGAAAGACTTATTATGAAGTAAAAAATGAATGTGAACGGGGAAGAGACTTACTGCTGCCTTAAGACAATAATTCCGAGGTGCCTACACCTCCAAACACTCATTCAGGCAATCTGGAAAGAAACTGACAACAAGATTGTCTCCAAACAGACGCGGTCTTCATCCTGGAAGGCGAGTAGCACCGACAGCACCCAAGCGTTTCCTAATCTCTCATACCCCTCTGCGGGGTAAAAGGTTGGCCACCTCCAGAAGTAATCGGCAATAATTCATGGTCATTCCGGACTGAAGATCTGGTGTACGGATTTTTATTAGAACTGTAGGCTAGGCTTTCGGACTGGATGTGAAATCCTGTCCAGTTGTCTTGTAACGTACCGTTGGGTGGAGTCAACCAACAGATGGTCTCTGAAGAGTCTATGCTTCATAACTACGTCGTAGTTTCCTTTCATGGACAATCCAAAACGTGTAAAAAGTCTATCTTTAATACGTAGGAAAGGTTTCACTAGGACATGTAGTCCCAAAGAGTTCTAATTCTGAATGAGGAATCCGCTAGCTTAAATGCTTTCCACAGGGACGGTCTTGGTTTTATGATCTCCGCGCTGGACGGATAATTGCATGAATCTTTTGATAGATTGCGGAAGTCAATTTGTTTTCAAGCATGTAAAAGTGTAAGGCATTTAAGTAACACCTTCATTTAGTTACGTGAATGCGATTTTCACTTTTGTGAAACGGTTTTACGTATTTAGGTAATACACTACTCATAAGGTTGCTGAAAATTCTTCGACAGCCCACTGCCGGTTTTGCCCTTCTTGGGGCTCCTTAGATATTTCTTGTCTGTGTACCTATCAATAAGGACTCCTCAGACGTAGAGAAAACAAGCAACTTGAATCCGTCGGGTGACTACCCGGAACATTCCAGTGTACGACACCTCACTACAGAATTTCGGACTCAGTTCGGGTAACCACAATGAGACCGTTACGTGAGAAACTTGACAATTTTCACGGAGCTCTTTGTATCCAGCCCTGTACTGAGTGGAAGGGATCGAGAGATGGATAGTCTGTGACCTGGCAACGAAGTACGGAAGCACCAACCGTTAAACTCAGTCGCGCTGACAATTAGCGCCTCTCTGGGTGGAAACATGTCTCAATCACGCAGTCAGTAAGCTATTCGCAATCAGGTAGTATAATCTTCCTCACGGCCTCTCCTACGCTTTAGTGGTGAGTCATTCGGTCTTAAATTTATTCATCCATCTCCTTACGGAGTTCCTCACCAGTGAACTGTTTAAAACAAAACTCAACTTCTGGTTGAGTTCCCTGATGATTGATTTAAACACCTCGGACCAGACACCCCTATGTTTAGGTAAACCTGCTGATAACAGACCGCAGAGGTCGTAGTCGATGGGTTGCCGATTTGATGTCACATCAGTCTGGAATCGGGTGCTGGACTAAAACACGAATTCACTTGGGTACTGGGCTTGGGATGCTTGACTAATTGCTGTGTCTTTCAACACGTGGTACTGGTCCCTTACGTGCTCGGTTCGCTCATCGGTTCACGTGGTCAATGGTTGGCCTCTGGCACGTCCGATCAAACAAACGGCTTCAAGGTTCCATGGTGGCTCAGCCGCCTTCTCCCATGCCTTGCTACCTTATTAAGCAGATGTATGGGGTGACACTCCGGAGACGAACAAGAGTGAACCAATCCGATTAGCAATTGCAAGCACTCAGCACGTACCAGCAAGAGCTGTTCGCAATGATTTACAGACATCCTATGATAGAGCAGCTTTTGCCAGAACATCCTTTTGGTGACTGAGACGTCGGTGGTTCAGTTCGACCGTGAGACGCTTCTTGTCGTTTTTACAAGGCGCACTTAGAAACTGCATTCCGACGGGTTGATCAACCGCCCTCTGGTCTATTCCTATGGGTATCTACGGAGGTCAATGTGTGGTCCATTCACCCAAGAAGTTCGTTAGTGTCGCTGGTGCAAACCAACTGCAGTGAATCATGTGTGAAGTTCAAGCAAGCAAGTTTGGCGGGGAGCAAACGTCCTTGATAGGTGAGGTGATAGCGGATTCGACCACGATTATCTTTCTCTTCGTACTACGCGCTCCTGGATACTGCATTTTTCTCTGGTCCATCATTTCCTACTTTCCGTTTAGTCGGGGGCGACATGGCCCAAGTGGTTAGAGCGCGAATGTACTGATCGGAAGGCCCGTGGTTCGAACCCAACCTCTGCTTCTCGATTTCCTCTGTCCAGGCTTGGGCAACCTGGCAGTATCCCAGCCCTCGTGCTTCCTTCGGGTGGCACCGAAAGGGTGTTATAGCTAAACGATTTTTCCCCCATGTAGTGAAAGTACTGAGACATATTCAAGCTGTCCTTGAGAGTATTTCAGTATAAATTTAATCCTAAGAAAACGACCTCAGCGAGTATTACCACATCATGTGAGAATGATACCTACTACCCTATCGCTAATAACAAATATTATTACGTGATTGGCTTGCATGTGTTGAGTGACTAGCTCAATGAAACGCAGTTCAAGTCATAAATAGCTCTGCTGAATGCGAACCATCGGATTACTGGCTTAGAATGATTTGCAACGACTGGAGGCGTTTATTCACGCTTTTGGAGACTCTGGTCGGCGTTTGGGGCCACGGATCGCCGGGAGATTGCTATCCAATTTCCGCAAGGAAGGCCGAAATCCTAGGCTGTGTTGGATGGGCGTCGTTGGTCAGCGTCTTCGCAAAACCTGGGCATTCACTTCCGCCCTGAATTTCAGCCGCGCACAGTGTTTTCGGAAATGTTGGCAATCGCTAAGATGCCACAGTATGCAGTATTTCGAAGTGAGTTTTGAAGTAGACTTTCTAATGTCCTCGTCTTGCCAGTTTCCCCCGAATACTATTAATTCTGTGGAATTGGGCAAATCTACACACAAAGTTACAATTGCTCTATTGTCTTTTTGGAACGTGTATCGTGTTTTCTTTTTTATCACTGAAAAACCTTACGCGTAAAACTTAGATAATGTGGTTTTCTTTCGGGATTATCTACTAACACGTTAGCTTTTTCGTCGAATTCAAAAGAATGCTCAGGGGGAGCATGTAACGCCTTTAAGTTTCAGAGAGATATACACATTGGTAGATGGGCAAATAGACAAAAACCTGGGCATTCACTTCCGCCCTGAATTTCAGCCGCGCACAGTGTTTTCGGAAATGTTGGCAATCGCTAAGATGCCACAGTATGCAGTATTTCGAAGTGAGTTTTGAAGTAGACTTTCTAATGTCCTCGTCTTGCCAGTTTCCCCCGAATACTATTAATTCTGTGGAATTGGGCAAATCTACACACAAAGTTACAATTGCTCTATTGTCTTTTTGGAACGTGTATCGTGTTTTCTTTTTTATCACTGAAAAACCTTACGCGTAAAACTTAGATAATGTGGTTTTCTTTCGGGATTATCTACTAACACGTTAGCTTTTTCGTCGAATTCAAAAGAATGCTCAGGGGGAGCATGTAACGCCTTTAAGTTTCAGAGAGATATACACATTGGTAGATGGGCAAATAGATAGATAGATAGATAGATAGATAGAGATTGATGGAAACAGTTTCCATGGCAGGCGGTTGGCAAAACTGAATGAACTGAACGACGAAGACAAATGTAGTTTGTAATTATCTCGACTTGCATCCGCATCCAGATGTCTCTGTTCACCTACGTAAGGGCAAATGTATATCTTTCCGACTCCAGGTTACCTCGGGGCAAGTTACCTTGGTCTCAGCCACGTTTTGATCCAGTTTTCACTCACTCTTGGATTTTTTTCGAAATCCCCTTCTTCATAAGCGGACCTGCTACGGTTACAGCAGCATACCCGTTAAAGAAGAACCGCATACACGGAACGAGGAGGACACTTTCTGGTGAATAAAAATGCTGTGGTAAGGCTTTTTAAAACTCCCGGATGTATTTACTTGATGCACTACTCATAAAGTTGCTGAAAATTCGTCGACAGCCCACGACCGGTTTCGCCCTTCCTGTTTGGGCTCATCAGATAGGCGCAGTCCCAGAATTTCCGTTAACCTTATGTTCTACTTGAAACCAAATTGGACTGATTTCGATAAATACACTCATTTGCAAATCAATTTGGTTTTGCGAGAGACTCACCTGGAACCCAGCTGAATCTCCCGTTTTTTGCTGTTTCCAGGCAACCTTATGAGTAATGCATTACGTATATACATGTATCGCAATATCTCGAATATCGTAGCGACTGGAACATGAGGCGGCCTAGTGCAGCACATTCAGTTGCCTGGAAACATCATAAGCAAGAGATTGAGCTCGATTCCAGGTGAGTCTCTTGCAAAACCCAATTGATTTGCAACTGAGTGTATTTACCGGATGTATAGTTTTCTAAACGAATTGGTTATTTGCTTTCCTATTCACTATTGGTCCGTTCTGTTACAAAACTACTTCAATGTATTTCAGACAAATTTCTTCCTTGTACAAATGCAACCCCGTGTCTGAAAAATATATTGTACAATTTTGTCTCATTAAAAATCGACTATTTGGTGAAATTTCGTGATTCATTCCGGACATCTTTAGATTATTGCTGAATAGGGTACCTAAATAGCATGACCTTGAACGCCGATATGTTCGATTCATTTGGGCCAATGCAAGACCAAATCTAGGAGATCTTACTATCGATTTATCAACTTGAAATTGTCCTGACACGTGGATGGTCCTTGGTTTGAGCCCAAAACCGGCATTTCGACTGCTTGGACAGTCTCGCAGTATCTCAGCCTTCGTGCTTACCTTGGATAGAGTGAGAGCTAATCACAGAAAGGGTGTTACATCTGGGAGTGGTTATTTTTTTGTTAGAATACCGCAAAATCCTGGTTGAATTTCGTATCCAACGATGGGATGAAGACAAGGTATTAACATTTTACGGTCAATGTATTGTTCTGCTATTCAAGTTTTGCTCCAGTTGCTTTTGATTTTAGGTAGGAGTGTCTTCTGACTTGCCATCTAATCGATGTTCTATTTTTCAACCCACGTGAAGTAACACTACCAACTAGAATGAGATAACAGTAAACTCTTACCGTTGAGGGCCGTAGTTGAGTAAGAACGTCATCCGCTATCGATCGAGACTTTAAATGTATTGTTGCCGTTGGGCGCAGTGTAGTTAAACAGACCAAAGTCGACGATTCATTTCATAGTGTTGTATCAGCGGGGGTAAAATAAACCCACAAAGAAGGGCAATTTGAAGCGACAACTGTAATAGATGAACCAGTTCAACCGAGTCTTCGGGAAATTCTATTCTGCCAACAACATAAGTTAAAGTTAGTTGAGGTTAGAAAAGAGAGTACATGCAACCTGTCCCTAACTATTAGGCCTGCCTGATTGTCAAGAGTTCTCTCAGTTATGTGCTTTGATAATCTAACTAGCAGAGGATCAAAAATGATCCTTTTAGAGTTTACAGCTTATTTGCACCCTCTAAAACGTCAGCAGTGTTATCATCTGAGAGGGAATGAGAGAGTAGAATATAAGCAATAAAATCAACCAAGTGCGAACTAAATGAGAATTGAAATACACTCATTTGCAAATCAATTTGGTTTCCACGCGAGACCCAAGTGAATCTCTCGTTTTATGATGTTCTTCAACTGAATGTGTTGCGCAAAGGCCGCCTCATGTTTCAGTTGTTACGATATTCGAGGTATCATTTTCGAATATCATAAACGAGAGTTATGCAACTGAGTGTATCTGTCCAGACCTGTACAATTTGGGTTCAAGTAGAACATAAGGTGACGGAAACTCGGGAACTGCGCACCTACCTGATGAGTCCCAAAAAGGGCAAAACCGGTCGTGGGCTGTCGAAGAGTTTTCAGCAATCTTGTGAGTAGTTTCCTTTATGGAAATATATTGCGGTATCTCGAAGATCGTAGCAACTGAAACATGAGACGGCCTGTGTGCAGCACGTTCAGTTGAAGAACATCAGAAACGAGAGATTCACTTGAGTCTCCCGTGAAAACCAAATTGATTTGCAAATGAGTGTATTTTCCGAAAACCGGTCGTGGGCTGTCTAAGAGTTTTCAGCAACCTTGTGAGTAGTTTCCTTCATGAAAATGATAGATTTTGTTTTGCTCCGCTTAAATTTACAACGATGAGTCTTGCCAAAATGCAGTGCGATGAATACGGCAGATATTAGCGGAAAATAAAAAACTTATCTGAGGAGAACAGGTCAGCAAAAGCAGAGTCGGTCTTTGAAAGCGCCAGAAACCATGTGTATACCGACAGAAGTAAAGAGCTTGCGCTAAATCAGCGACTAGTTATGTCAGGAAGGTCGGATTCCTGAAAACAACCCCAGAATTCCCGAAACCCACTGAGATCCTAAAAATTACCAAAATCGCTATAGGGAAGCCTCCAAGCACCCGGGCTGTCGCTGAATTGATTGACTAACTGGCACTCGCTTGTTCGGAATAAAGCGAATCTTTTTCCGGCACCAAAGCACTGGAGCGAGGACAGTAGTAAGGAATTACAGGTTGCCCTGTTTTATCATTAAAATCCACTTTCGAATGTCAAAAGAATGTAGCTGCTGACACTTACCTGTTGTCCCTACCTGTGTTTCGGATTCTAACGTGCTCTGCTCAGGGTTCAAATTCCGGAGATCAGAGGTCACGTGGGTGCCTGCCTCCAGATATCCGGGCCAGGCTATGTGCGTCCACAGACGCAATCTAATTGGATCATTCGATTAAACGTGGCAAGTAGGACACGGAAACCTTTCGTTGCGTTCCACAGAAAGTAGACAGGTAAAACTATTTTTCTGTTTGAATACTCCTATTTATCATCAGAAAGGGGCAACGAAGGTCAAACAAATCAAAATGGTAATTAATTTAGGAACGCCATAGTAGCATTAATTTCCTCCGACTCATTGGCAAGTAGGACACGGAAACCTTTCGTTGCGTTCCACAGAAAGTAGACAGGTAAAACTATTTTTCTGTTTGAATACTCCTATTTATCATCAGAAAGGGGCAACGAAGGTCAAACAAATCAAAATGGTAATTAATTTAGGAACGCCATAGTAGCATTAATTTCCTCCGACTCATCTCAGAATTGATCAAGAACAGCATGATTTTGACAGGTGAGTTGAGATTCTGTTGTGCATTTGTACCCTTGACACTTCAGCGAAACTAATGGGCATTTTGAACGGATGCTACGCAACAAAGAACCTCTTTCCATCAGCACTCTGACAATACGTAATACTTACGAGTAGTTTAACCTTTTTATAGAGGCTAGTTGGAAGGGTGACGATACTACTAACAAGCAACAATCTCCACTGTCCGTTTCATTATTGGTTTCTGGTGGCCTAAGTAATTTTTACTCATTTACAAGGACAAATAAAATGTGTAGTCAAACGTATTTTAATATAAATTACACATTTCAGCCAAAAACAGGAGATAAAGTGCTTGCACGATAAACATTTCTAACACATTTCAACGAACTAATTGTTTCCGGGTGAACAATAAACAATCGCTGGACAAACAAAAATCAACCACAACGTTTGTTGACACATTCCATACAACGGAATAATCATTCTCACCCGTTTGAATGATCAGTTGACACGGTAGCTGTTGAAATTCATCTCTTGCTTGTCAGATTCTGCGCAAAGTGCACAGGGCGAAAGGAAAGCAACAAAAATCTGGACAAAGATTGTTTACTTACCGGACATTACCTGATTGGGCATATCAAATGTGTGAAACTTGACAAAACATCTATTTTGTTTATCGGTACGGTTTTTGAAGGCACGGGAATGTTTTCGTTTGGGAAAAAACCTATTGTTATGGCAAGTCAATTGTTTCGAGCGTGCGATGAAGGACTTTCAAATAAACACTAATAGGGGGACGCTTGAAAAGCTGAGTGGTGTTCACTTGAAACATGCATGAACCTGGAGTTTAAGGACCTCGTCGGTGTAGCGAGTGATCATCGGTCTTGTGAGTTGTTGATGTATTGCTTTCAAGCTATTGATTGTCTCAGCAATACCGCGAATACAACGACGACTGAGCGAGCGGTGTTCAAAGCTCATAAGCCTCTGCACATCTTTAAAGAGTATTCAAGTATTAGCGATCTACACTCATTTGCAAACAAATTTGGTTTTGCGAGAGACGCACTTGGAACCCCGCTGAATCTCTCGTTTCTGATGTTTCCAGTATTCCAGTATTCCTCGGTGTTCAGTATAACTGATCTCTCCATCGAATGCGCCGGCGATCGTGCTGATGAATTCGGCAAGATCCTCACCACTCAGTGTATATACAACTACCGCCGCAAGTGTCGACTGGCTCTGCTGAGTGGGTGCCGCATAAATGGATTTTATTGTGGCAGATGATACCTTCGGGAGACCGGACGCGTGCTTGTGTGGCAGTCAGAGGAACGTCACTATAGCCACATATGCTTCTCCCGATGGCAGTAGATAGCGCTGTTCTGACGCTTTCCAGATGTCGTAAATGTAGACGGAGCGCACGCAATAATCAGTTTTGGGTAAGATTTTCAAAGCACCCAATATTCGGCCTGTAGATACAAGCTGCTTGCCTTATTGGTCACAAACGGCATGGGTGTCGGGCCCCCGGCTATGTTTGCGTTCGTGGAAAGTGAACAGTTTGCTCCTGTGTGCGTCCCTGTTTTCGGGGCCAAGGAGCAACTACTCGACAGCCGTGGGTAAATTTCTGACTACTACGACTAACGCTGTAGGACGCCAGTTAGTTGAAAGAGACGAAGATCATTTCACGTGACCCATCAACTCCAAACAGTTCGTATGTTATTGAGCCCCCGTGCACTTCATGTAAGTCCAGTATTTCGTAATGGATACGGTAAGTAGGCATGCGAACTAGCCGCTGAAGATGGCGTTGTGTAAACAAACCTCTGCGACATTACAGCCGCTAAAGTGCCCCCATTTTAGGGTACGTATTCCTCCAAGCTTATCAGCCGCCTGCCTCATGATGATATTTTGATTACCTAACTTATATCTTGCTCTCGTTTCAGGACGTCAATGGTCCAATGAACGCTCCTCACGAAGCAGTTTATGAGCCACCTGACAGGACATATGCACTCATCCAAACGACCAGTAAAACTCAACTTTTTATGTCGTCTATTGTGGACCTTTCCCCGGTAGAAGTGGACGGGCGCGCTCCGGCCAGCTAGGTTCCTTCAGCTGTCCGCTATGATCGAGTTAGGTTCCATGTTGCAAGTTGATTAGACATCGTGGACCACTAGCTGTATGTCAGTCGTGTGCGTCAGCTAGGTTCGTCCAGCTCTCCGCTATGATGGACGTTAGTTCCATGTGGCTAACTGATCAACGTCATGTTCTCCCTAGCATAATTCGCAGGCTATAACGGAAGACTTCGCTGTTTAACAGCAAACTTGCACGATTTTTCGCCAATAATGAACGCAGCCTACGCAATTTTAACTGGTAACAGCAATTATCGAGCAAAAATTGTTTACGGAAATGGCACCTCCGCAAATCTTGCATCCACAAGGGCCATGCAGATTTGAGAGTGTTCAGAGAATTATTTCAGCTGTAAGTTCCGTGCATTGTAAGTGAGTCACTTTTATCCACAATCCACGATTTCTTATTACACTAGGCAGCCTATTCACATTCGGTGGTTTACTGACCTTGAAGCTTCGCTCACTTAAACAAGTCACCAATGTAGAGAATTTGCAATAATACAGGAACATATACATCATACATTGAGATTATAGGCTATGAAGTGGCAACCCTGAAAATGTTGTAGCTTTCGAGAAATCAATCTCATTGTGCAAATACCGAGCGGCTCATCGGCAACGTTAAATCAGTGTTTCACACCGATATTTCGCCGCCGTACAACCATTGTAAGGTAGAAAGCCCTTCGCCGCGAAGTTGGATAGTAGCAAACACCAACTAAACGGTTACAAACTATTAGGCAGGAAATAAACATCTCATTTGCGCCTTATTTTTAAAAACTGAATATCCTCACGCGTTTCCTTGGACTTTCGTGGATATTCGTTGACTAGCATGCAATTGTAAACGAAGGCTGAAAAGCGGTTCCACAAGTTCCGTAACAAACCCTACCTTCCATTAGACGCAAGAAAGCCACATACTACTCGCATGCATCATCAGTAGTATCCGCCATTACACCCTAATTTATTTGGAAGACTTCTTGTGGGGAAGAGCATAAAGGTGCATGGGAAGGGACTTAGTGCTGGCCTACCACAATCGGTCCGAGGTTTCTATATCGCCAAATACTCATTTAGACTACCTGGGTAGAGGCTGACACCATGGATGCCACCAACATTGTTTGGCAGCCACATCTTGCAGCGTCTCCAACCAGACACCGAGTGGAGATCACTCGGTTTGGAGGATTGTGCGATGGAGATGAATCAAATTATTCCACGACTAATTGGGTCAGGAGGGAAAACGTTACAACTCACAAGATAACTTTCCAGGTTTTACGAGGAATACGTGACAGAATACTCACCTAATTCGATGTACACAATGATGTCATCCAAAGCCTAGTTTGTTCCAAATTAACTGAAGTATTCGGAGTGTAATCTGCATGCGTTTTCACACAATGCTGTGTTATCATCAAATCACTCGCTCGCGAGATAAGAGGATAATGCACATTGTTTTGTGACTCTAAATGGTTGAACTCTCCAAGTGATGAGTCAACTGGTCTGTGGTACGACGCATCACGGAGAACAGGGCAAACTAAAGAACTGACCGGAATTCCCTGCAAAACACAACCCACATCTGGTGCACGGCTTTGGTTGATGACGCCTCTCAACTAGAAAACCCTCCGTTCGAATTTGATCACGAATAGATGACACCCGTTGCAAATTTCGCACCAGTTTGCACTTGAATGTCACTTTGCCTGTGCACATTATGCCAAGTTCTCATCAATTTGATCAGGTCAGTGAGACAAACTAAAAATGAACTGTTATACCACACTATGAACTGAGTTAGAATCAGTTTAATATCCCAGTTCTTTCAAGGGTGCAAGAAACTCTAGAAGATATTCTCGTTTCTTGACGGCTTCGAAAACCGATCCCACGGGCCTCGCCTGCATTCCCATTCAAGGCTTCTGATTTGCATTCGTTCGTTACTGCAATTATTTTGCTCAATAGTTCATAACTTTTCCAATTATTGTGTCTATCACGTGTTACTAAATGTTCCGATAAAATTGTGATGGTTGGTCGATGAGAATCTTGGATGATTCCATTATGAATCGATGCACTTTGGGTTTAAAGGGGATCCGGCAGCTAACCAGATATCGAGTCACAGTTAGATTCCTGTCGGCACACTTTAGGAACCGTAATGGGCCGCGTCTAGTATTTTACCGAAATTCCTATTGCGCCACAACAAACACAACGTCAGCAGCGATACCGACGCATGTTCTAAATAAGTATATGCCTCGTTCACTGACACGATTTAGTGAACTGAACGTGTTCCACACAATTTTACAGAGTGAATCTAGCACACTGTCCATTGAATTTTCCAAGTGAACAGGTCACCAAGTTGGCAAGATTATAAGGTAGACGGAGAACCAATCAGTAAGCCGTCTTCAGATTAGCGCACTAGATGAGTGTTGAATGTCATTTGACGGTTCTCGTCGGTTAGTGCTTGTGTGGATGGGTTGAGGGAGTTTCAGGTGAGTTCCGATCCAGTTTGGTTTGTGAGTGTTATAAGAAAGAGAGAGAGGAAAGGTGGGTGAGGTTAAGCGTACTTCAGATGATCCTCCAACCCATCAATTCAAGATTTCGGCAACCACACTAGCCGACAAGAGCCAATAATTGACATTCAACACTGACCTATTGTGATAACCTAAAGAGGACTTCCTGATTGGCGCCCCGTCTGTCTTATAACCTGGCCAACTTGGTGACCTATTAACTTGGCCTGATGAAGCTTTTGTGTCAAAAGCGAAACGTTGCCCAAATAAAAACTACCAAACCCCTCTGAAACAACACACTGTTGTTTAGAGTGAATGCGGAGATATTACTCGTGGCTTCGCCTGGTAGGGTAACTGATTTCCAACAATCGCTCTCTGTAGGTCATACTTTGTTTCAAGCAAAACACAGCCGTTTTTTCCAGGTCCACGGTATGCAGGTCAGATGGAAGCAGAGAGTGAGACTGAATAAAGCTGATCCTAGCACAGACGACCTCAAAATGCAACAATTACAACAAATGTTGGTTACTGGCACCACGATGACAGAGAATGTTTGAATGGCAACCCCATCCGCTGTGGAGCCAGTCATCTAGTCAGCTGTTTTGAGCACGCCATTATAAGCACAGTTTAGCCATTTATTAAGATAGAAGGTGGGAGACAAAAGGGACTGAATGTCGCGTATTTTGTAACTTGGATTTGTAACTTGGGGCTAAAGGTCATCCCCCTCTCTCAGTAGTCAAAAAATGCCTTGGGGTTTGGACGAAACTGGGACTGTATCCTGGGCTATGAATGCTTTTTTGTTCCACTGGCTTTGTGTGTCGCAAAAGCAAACTTTGGGACCTGCAACACTGACGACCATCGGTTGGGTGTGGCGTGGCTGGAAAAGCCCAGACATCAGACCAAGAACGTCAAGCAACTGAACCGACTCCGGTGGCTTTAACGGCTGAACGAATACAACAATACTGCTGTCCAGACGTTCTGTGCGAGTTTTCTGGCGAAGCAGATTTCGATCCGCCATGCGAAATCTGGGGAAATTAATGAAACACTACCGAGCGGTGCCCGGGTGGTGACTTATATTGTCTCGCAATAAAAATTCACGAATTTCAAAACTTATCACAGATGGTGGCGAGGTTCATAGAACTCACCTTCAGTCATTCGCACTTGAGCAGTCATTCTCTTGTTCTAGCGTAAGTATTCGGTTTAGTTTACACCAAAGGG
Organism: Clonorchis sinensis; assembly: GCA_003604175.2. Classification (NCBI taxonomy): domain Eukaryota; kingdom Metazoa; phylum Platyhelminthes; class Trematoda; order Opisthorchiida; family Opisthorchiidae; genus Clonorchis; species Clonorchis sinensis. The sequence continues at coordinate 25,480,300 of CM030375.1, forward strand.
TGGAAACGCTGGATTAGATTTCTGCCCTCAACACAACTCACCATCATTGGGGTCATCGGGATCCGAACGCGGAAATCTGATTTGCAACATGAACTTGTTAATGCATCGTCTCAGGTTAGCGGATGTGTGGGTTGAGCCGATAAACAGCGAAAAGCCGTGCTTCATCGCTTGAGACTGGCATTCCAATACACGAAGCGCCATCTTTAAAAAAACTGTGCTCTGTGAAGCCCACATCAAAAGTTCAGCCAGCCATGGGCTTCATCGCGTCAGCTGTTCCTGGACTGATCTCTTCCTACTTGGTGCGCCACAGTGAACCATAAAATCACGTTCGTCTTTAATCAAAACAGAAACGTCGTTTTCCTCTCCTGAAATCTGGTGTCAACGAGGACCAACAACATGTTCTCAAATAGTAAAGTTTGTCTATTCTCCCACTAATCTCCGTTCTCGCGCGGTTTTGCCTGGAAGTGTAACGACAAAGGATGCTTTTGCAAGGACTATCTTGTGACCGCCTCTGGGACAAATGTGTACAGAACTGTTTCGCTTTTGTTCCAAATATCTGGAATTCGCACGAATCACACGTAGAAACTTAAACAAAACATGGGTTTGGGAGAATCGGGCTGTTGAGGTTCCCGATACGGAACTTTGAGTGACGCGTAGGTTCGACAATCCCGAATACCAAAAGGAAGAATTGGGTTCGTAATTCTACGGTACTATTTACATAAGGGTAAGCGAATGTGTACAACAAGCCTCAATGGTTCACGTTCGTAGCGTCAACAAGTTCACAGGTCTGTCACGCCGCTCAGTATTTGCACAATGTAATTGATTTCTCGAAAGCTACGACATTTTCAGGGTTGTCACTTCATAGTGTAGACTGTCTATGTATAATGCATATGTTCGTGTGTTATTGCAAATACTCTACATTGGTGATTTGTTTAAGCGAGCGAATCTTCAAGGTCAGTAAACACCACCGACTGTGAATATGCTGCCTAGTGTAACAAGAAATCACGAATCGCACAAAAAGATGACTAACTTACAATGCATGGAACTTTCAGTTAGTTTTACAGCTGAACCACCTATCTGAACACTCTAGAATATACATGGCCCTTGTGGATGCAAAATATGCGGTGGTGCCATTCCCGTAAACAATTTTTGCTCGATAATTGCTGTTACAAGTTAAAATTGCGTAGGCTGCGTTCATTATTGGCGGAAAATCGTGCAATTTTGTTGTTAAACAGTAGAGCCTTCCGTTCTAGCCTGCGAATTATGTTAGGAAGACCATGACGTTGATCAACAAGTCGTAAACAGAACCGACTGGACAACCGGTGCTTCCCGTACTGTTTTTTATCAGCGAACACGCTCAGCTTACTAGCTTCTTCGGATTCCCCGACTGTTTGTTGGCCTTGGAGGTCGCCTACCGCATCTGTAGTACACCCAGTCGTAACGCAAAAAAGCGATGGTGCTTCGATCACTGGATGGACGCACAAATACTACATAGTTCTCCTTAACCTATTGATTTAAAGCCTTCTCAAATAGCGTGAAGGATGAAAAGGATACAGCTCCAAATTTCTCAGTAAACGCCCGTGCAGCCACTTCCGAAGTCATTGCACAACAAGTTCAAAGTCGAATGTGCGCCAAAAATTTCAAAAAAAGATTGATTAAAACAAGTGGCAAAAAAACGACGGCAGATGAGGGTGATTTTTGGTCTGAGCACATATGCAAAGAAATGCGAGATTTTGGCGTAGAAAGTTTTATTTCGCTCGCAAGGTTTTTGCAGAAAAATGCATTGTGCATCCAAGGCGCGGTGTCTGTCACTGTCCGGCACAGTGCAGTGTCAACGTCCGCACACCAAACAACGGCGAGCGGAATCATGGCTCAGTAGCGGGGGTTGCGGTCGTCCCTTTCGACGATAATCTCGTGATTCTCATTGGACGTGCGATCACACGGAACTCATGAGATAACAAGTCAAGGCAGGCTCAGCAAACGGGACATGAACGCGCATGGGTAAGTAGGTCAACTGCGCGCATACGCACACAGACACACAAGCCAATACACAATTGTCGGACGAGACGGCCTCTGCGGCAAGGTGAGTGACGGGTACGAATAAGCAAAACAACCGGAGATCAAAAGTACATAGGCGGACTAAGCAAATGAATGGGGGAATTATCATGAGGTTAAGTTGGATTCAACACGGGCAGTGAGTATCAATGACTTTTTCATCATTACCCAATAGTTCTGTTTCATAGTTATTTCGTCCATCGAAGAGCCATCCAACACAGACCACACTGGAATTCAGCTGAGTATCCCACCGTCAGGATCAAATTGGTGCGCAAATTGCGGGAAACTCAATCAAATAAGACATACGGTTAAACTCCGGAGAAGCGAGAAACCAGTCATAGATTGTCCAGGGGCTTTGAGCAAAATTACAAAAATATGACACCCATTCATAAATGGATAACTTTTGCAGTGGACGACTGTATTTGCGTAGGATGATTAGTTCGTCCGCGCTTTGGTAAACCATTTGGTTCACTCAACGATTCTCGAAACCTCAAAAGCCACTCAGGAAAAAGGTTTCAGTTCGCTTTTGATTTTATTCAACAAAATCAGTGGGTGCAAACATTCGTCTCGGAAGCTGTTCCGAACGTTTTATTCGTTGTTCCAATTCATTTTTCACTGAAGATGTTGTCGTAAGCAGTAGACAGTATTTTTGCCACCAGGATTCATGCATTATAGGCATTGGAATCATTGATCACTTTGAGCAGGAGTACTTTGAAAATGCGCGGAAATGCCGCAATTACTCGTTCGTCCACCACCTCCAACACCCAGTCAAACAATATGAACTGAAATTGAGCTCGGTTAGCCGTCAAGCACAGAGGGGGTCACTTGGACCCCATTCCGGAAGACGAACAACACATTCCTTCCCTTATGCCAAATCAGCTTCTGCCCACTGATGGGATCCCGGAAACAGGGCTCGTATCGACAGGCGGTAACTTGGCATGCATAACACATGGCTCAGTTAACTCATTTTGCAATGCTGGATGCATTCTTCACCAGAATCTCGTCTCCTGATCATCTAATTACGAATCCACAGGTCCCAATTGATTCCACCCATACTTCTTAGACATCAGTTGTCGAACACCTAAAGATGCCTCAGATCATGAGCCCGGAATAGCCAAGTGCCGCAGCCATTCGACGGTACAGTCTACTCTGTAGTCTGATACACGCATCTTTCAAGATTCATGGAAATGCCACACGTGACTCAAATCGGCGGGCACAAATCTGGTCTTTGAGACCTGTGCACTTAATGCTGTCACACTACCGTCACAACTAATGCAACGTCGAGATACATATAGTGTTCCACAATCTTCAGTGCCACTCGTTGGATTCTTAGAGGCTGTGCGTCCTGCAGCATGAGTTAGAAGTTTGTGCGCGCAAAGCACATGCCGAAGAACTGGATGACCTTCATCAGGTTTCCATGTAATGCTTGCGCTTTCAGCTCTTCCAAGTCGACAGTGTTCTCGCTTGAACTGGAATGTGCAGACGACATTGTCCTGTCTTGTTCTGACACTGTTCTGTCCTGTCCTATTTCCTGGCCCAGTTGAGAGAGCGTCAAGTAATTAGGACTTTGAAATACGTTTCCATGTATTGTGGAATCTCAAGGAGATCCTAGCTACTTTAACGCTTGGAGTAATTTTATTCCGAATATCTTATCGAACGGCCATAAAACCCTCCTTCTCGTTCGCTCATAATATTTTTTCATCAAACATTCGTGTTCTGCTTAAGCTGTATATGCTAGTTTCGTGGTTGTGATTTCGCCCCGTAGTGAGTGCGTATATTCTACGGACAATGCTGTGCGATGATCTCAGCGAATCCGATCTTCTAAATCCATCTGACCGGACTCAGTATACGCTTAAGAAAGCGGCTGATTTTTGCCGATTATTGAGGGTCATGGCTAAATGCCAGATTTAGCTCGGTTCCTAACTGGGTGCCGCATGAAAATCTCAAGGTCAAAACACTACCCTCTCTTTCTGTTATGTCTGCTGATTCGCCAAACTGTTGTATCTGACTGGTGATCCGCACCACTGCCTAATGCCGGGAAAAAAAGAAAGAAGGGAACACAACAGCTATATTCCGAACAAGCGAGTGCGAGAGCGTGAGTGCGTGCGAGAATACAACGGTCTCAAGCTAGTTATTGGAGGGACACTGTCTCATTTGGTCCAATGCTGACGCACGCGGTTTGGCCTTGGCACAAGGCTGCGACGCGCTGCACATTGCGGAGGCGTTGTCTGACCTTGAGCAACGCTGACTCGCGCTATCTGGGTTTGATACAAGGCTGTGATGCGCTGTATATTGAGGGGGCGTTGCCTGTCTGGTCAACATCTAGCAAAGCTGAGGGTCTCAGTAGACTTCGGGCATTCAGCGGTTGTCGACAGGCGGTAACTTGGCATGCATAACACATGGCTCAGTTAACTCATTTTGCAATGCTGGATGCATTCTTCACCAGAATCTCGTCTCCTGATCATCTAATTACGAATCCACAGGTCCCAATTGATTCCACCCATACTTCTTAGAAATCAGTTGTCGAACACCTAAAGATGCCTCAGATCATGAGCCCGGAATAGCCAAGTGCCGCAGCCATTCGACGGTACAGTCTACTCTGTAGTCTGATACACGCATCTTTCAAGATTCATGGAAATGCCACACGTGACTCAAATCGGCGGGCACAAATCTGGTCTTTGAGACCTGTGCACTTAATGCTGTCACACTACCGTCACAACTAATGCAACGTCGAGATACATATAGTGTTCCACAATCTTCAGTGCCACTCGTTGGATTCTTAGAGGCTGTGCGTCCTGCAGCATGAGTTTGAAGTTTGTGCGCGCAAAGCACATGCCGAAGAACTGGATGACCTTCATCAGGTTTCCATGTAATGCTTGCGCTTTCAGCTCTTCCAAGTCGACAGTGTTCTCGCTTGAACTGGAATGTGCAGACGACATTGTCCTGTCTTGTTCTGACACTGTTCTGTCCTGTCCTATTTCCTGGCCCAGTTGAGAGAGCGTCAAGTAATTAGGACTTTGAAATACGTTTCCATGTATTGTGGAATCTCAAGGAGATCCTAGCTACTTTAACGCTTGGAGTAATTTTATTCCGAATATCTTATCGAACGGCCATAAAACCCTCCTTCTCGTTCGCTCATAATATTTTTTCATCAAACATTCGTGTTCTGCTTAAGCTGTATATGCTAGTTTCGTGGTTGTGATTTCGCCCCGTAGTGAGTGCGTATATTCTACGGACAATGCTGTGCGATGATCTCAGCGAATCCGATCTTCTAAATCCACCTGACCGGACTCAGTATACGCTTAAGAAAGCGGCTGATTTTTGCCGATTATTGAGGGTCATGGCTAAATGCCAGATTTAGCTCGGTTCCTAACTGGGTGCCGCATGAAAATCTCAAGGTCAAAACACTACCCTCTCTTTCTGTTATGTCTGCTGATTCGCCAAACTGTTGTATCTGACTGGTGATCCGCACCACTGCCTAATGCCGGGAAAAAAAGAAAGAAGGGAACACAACAGCTATATTCCGAACAAGCGAGTGCGAGAGCGTGAGTGCGTGCGAGAATACAACGGTCTCAAGCTAGTTATTGGAGGGACACTGTCTCATTTGGTCCAATGCTGACGCACGCGGTTTGGCCTTGGCACAAGGCTGCGACGCGCTGCACATTGCGGAGGCGTTGTCTGACCTTGAGCAACGCTGACTCGCGCTATCTGGGTTTGATACAAGGCTGTGATGCGCTGTATATTGAGGGGGCGTTGTCTGTCTGGTGAACATCTAGCAGAGCCGAGGTTCTCAGTAGATTTCGGGCATTCAGTGGTTGCTTTGCGTTGGTTGAATGCGTTGGAAAACTCACAGCTAAGCAGGTGTTGCAGCCCATCTGCACCTTACGGACCTTTTTTCGCAGAAATCTGTTATTTAAAACTTGGTTTTTCAAATAGCTGTGACTTTTCTCATTGGACATCGCATTTTGTAATGACTCTACCTTTATCGGCGGGACTCTTGTGCTTTGTGCGCAAATTATCAAGCTTTCAGATTGGTCTGATTTTCGTATGAATATGAAACCCATGAAAAATCCTATAACTTTCACAGTTTGAAATTTTAAATTTGCTTAGAAAAGAAGCTGATATCCTTTACAAAATAGCAAAACCTGGTGATGATACTTTGAAGTCCTGTACTTATTCGTAATAGTCATGTAATTCGTAAAAGTTTTGGCTCAATTTGACCCAAACAGACGAGGACAAAATTAGACCTAGGTTGTATATACGTAATGCACTACTCATAAGGTTGCTGAAAATTCGTCGACAGCCCACGACCGGTTTCGCCCTTCTTGGGGCTCATCAGGTTGGCGCAGTCCCCGAGTTTCCCCGGTCAACCTTATGTTCTACTTGAACCCAAATTGGACTGTTTTCGATAAATACAGTCATTTGCGAATCAATTTGTTTTTTGCGAGAGACTCACCTGGAACCCAGCTGAATCTCCCGTTTGTGATGTGTCCAGGCAACTGAATGTGCTGCAGCAGGCCGCCTCATGTTCCAGTTGCTACGATATTCGAGATGTCGCGATACATGTATATTCGTAATACATTACTCATAAGGTTGCCTGGAAACATAAAAAACGGGAGATTCAGCTGGGTTCCAGGTCAGTCTCTCGGAAAACCAAATAGACCTAGGTTGATTTTGTGACCCCGTTGAGGTGGATTCCTTTCAATGCAGTCCGTGGTCGAAGGCGAGTTGACTTTACACGGTTGAAGCAGTTGTTGAACCGGAAGAATGTCGACTGCTTCAAGCTTAGGTTTATCGTTTCCATTCATCGCTTGTGGTTCAGTCAGGTCGAAACACGAAATGTTGAACAGTCCCCACGGTAAATGTCTTCATTCAGTCGTATGCAAAGCCATCATCCAGAGGCAGAATCTGCGAGTAGTACTCTGCCTTGTTGAGATGGGGAACATTCAAATACGGAATGGGTTCCATGATATTGCACGTAGGCGGAATCCTTCAGCGGACTTTGGATGATCCGGGTATTGGTCAGTGCTCTAGTTGTAACGTAATGAAGTTGATTATCAGAAGGTAACAAGCACAAACAAATGTCTGTTTCACTAGACTGATGATGAATACAACAGTTAAGTGTCCTTGATAAAAATAGATACAATGCGAAAAGTGAAACAAGCCAAAAGGTGACTTATCGTTTGAGGACAACTGTTGAAAGTTCCTGAGTGGAGCTCTGGACGCGGGACGTGTCTTCTCTGCAGTGCAGCTGCTACACGTGTTCCGTAGTTGTCCGTGGAGACTTTTGGCGCTCACTTGACTTCCTTTCCTGAGCGCGCGCGTGTGTGTGTACGTTGGGCCGAGTTGTATGCCCATTTATTGTGTGCAGTGTGAACGGAGGTGTGTCCCATTGTGTTTGATACTTGGATGAACATGAATACAACTTGACTTGATGTGTTGAAGTTTGTAATCCTGGCGGGTGATGCAGCTGGTAGCCGCGTAAACAAAAAATGTATGGGAATTTGTGGTGTACATGTTGTCGGCTAAGGCTGCAAGTGGGACAGGAATTGTCACGTGATTTAAGTGTTTGTGGTGCGTGATCTAGTCAGTGACCGCTACATATTTTTCAGTACAGTCATTTTTGGGGTTCCGGTTATTGTCGATAAACCCACCGTCTTCTAACTTTTGTATCCAGGTGACGTTTACGTGCCCTACGAAAGACTGGTATCATGTGACGCGTCAGAGTGTGGCAATAGCAGCAAATGACACTGACGATTCTGTGACAAGTTGATCGGGTGTATGACACTGGTTGGTGCATACCTGGCACGTACACGACTAATTCGTGTGCGTTTTGTGTGGGACGAAACCTAGTCATCCCAGTGGAAAGGTTCAACATGATTTAATTTAATTTCATTCACATTTGTTCGATTCCATCCAGTTTTCAGAGGACACTGAGAATTTACCAGAACAGAACAGAACAACAACTCCAGCGATTTTGGTTTGGCGGACAACCATTCAGTCGATCAAGGAAAAAAAAACGTTTCGAAGTTAGAGGCAGTTAGAACTTTGTGACGAATATCCAGCTGAAAACCACAGTTTTTGTTTAATACTAGATTCCATACATCCCCGCGGGGAAAATTCACTCGTTCACACACCTTCAGATTTCACCGTAATTGTTTGTCAGATTCGTTCACACTACGGCACTTGCGGTAAGCAAGGCTTCCACCGATATCACCGCGCCTTCACCATAACCAATACGATTTGGGCCCGTTTTTCATTTCCTGAAATCCGAAGCATTCTGCAAACAGCTTTCTGGAATGTCTGGACTCTCCATGACATCACAAACAAAATCTTACTATCCAAAGCCTTTTTAAATTGCAAGTTGACGTAGCTTGACGGATTCTCCATGCCGCATCAGACGCGTGGAATGTTCGCAGTGATCCAGTTGGCAACCCCATTCTTGACGTTGTCTTTCCTGCAAATAGTAACCTGGCCATTGATAATCTCTACTCTCTTGGAAGCCAGTATTGTTCTTGACTGCGAGCGCCAGTTTCAAGCCGCCAAGCCTGGCCATTATAGTAGTCTAAGGATGCATTTATTCAGCAAATCTGAACATCAGGGACGATTCTGAGGTCAGGAATTGGTCAGCCGTGCTCCACTTTCCTTATGTCGATGCTTGCTGGTGCCTGGCGATTCAAATGACGCCATCTTTAGAAGCCTCAGCTTAGAACAAGTCTTTGAAGGCAGTAATTGATTGATCAGACGTACTTTCTTCAGTAGGGTTTTATGCACCCGTGTACGACGGTCGTGCCTCTCATAGGATGGTGCAATTCCTAAGGGAATCTCGACTGGCACTGTCCACAGCGCCCTGACATTTTACGGAAATGAAACCGGTCATTCGGGAAACATCTTTTGTTGAAGTTCATTGCGTCAAGTAACCACACCCGAGCTCTCTACTTTAGTATGTGGGTGGGTCTTGATAAACTGATCAAAGCGTCATCGTCGTTCGCAAGCAACTTGGATTAGCTAACGGGAAGCAGCATGGCTCCGAAAATCCATAGATGAATTCGGTAATTAGTTTCGGTATTTTTTCAACAAAGTGCCCGTTTGTGGTGTCCAGTACTGTAGATGAGGACCGTGGGGAGTAGTCAGGCAACTCTACATACAATCTCACGTACCAGAGACCAGCTAAACCCGAAAAAAACTGACATTTGGTCGAAATGCGCCACTCAAAGCGACAGAAAATGCACACCGCACGATGCAGTAGAGTAAACCAGCTACAAGAGTGAACATTTTCCTCATATTTGACCAACATGTTAACTGACCGCCTCACCGTTCACGGAAAAAGCTGCCCCTAAATAGTGACCCCTCGTCAGTTTATGTCAGGCTGGTTCCGAAACTACAATTTTATCCTATGAAAAGGACAACACTGGGTGGTATTAATCCGAATTTATTGTTGAAGGACCCACAAATTCGGCCTGAATGTTATTCAGACATTTGTGTAAAGTGCACTGCGATGGATTTTAACAATCTACCGAACTTACTGGCTGTTTTCCTGGTCACTGAGCTAGACAGTTCGGTTTGAAACGCTTTGTCAACCAATAAGGAAATAGCCGCAATGCGTAGAAAGTTAGCGGTGCAGCGTAATTTAGAATTACATCGCTGCGTATGTGCGCCTTGATGACGCAGGGATGACCTTCAACTATGATCGATCGATACGATAGTAGGTCAGGTTTGTTGAGTGCTTGGTTTGCCATGGTTCCGATGACCTTTGAGTTTGATCTCATTGGCAGTAGGTGACCTCTGACCTGTCGACCCCGCGGTTGGTAGTCTTGTCACCTGATTCGTCCTCCAAGACATCGGTCCTGTTCGCGTTCCCCCGATTAATGTGATGCTCATCTGCTCGTAGTGTAAATATCACTAAAGCCAACCAAACGTGCCATCTCAGTAAACAGAACACAGGCTGTCTGAACAGATTGAGCTAAAACGTCCCTTCGACATCTAAACGCTGCATTGGATGAAGCCTCCGAGTAGCTGGACTACATGAATGATATTCTTGTCCAGTTCGTAATTTTCTACTTTCTTTTACGAAGTTAACGCATTGTATGGCTTCAACCAGTGTTTCGTAAGTTTTTAAACACGAGCCGAATGCGCATTGGAACCACTTGGGAATACCTTCAGTTGTGTGCTAGTCTAAGCCTCGTCCTTCAGTTCAGCTTAGAGATCAGCTAGTACTTAGTTTTGGCTACCCAACGGTGTTGAGGTTCCCGATACGGAATTTCGAGTGACGCGTAGGTTCGACAATCCCGAATATCAAAAGGAAGAATGGGGTTCGTAATTCTACGGTACTATTTACATAAGGGTAATAAGCAAATGTGTACAAAAAGCCTCAATTGTTCACGTTCGTAGCGCCAACAAGTTCACGGGTCTGTCACTGACCGGCACAGTGCAGTGTCAACGTCCGCACACCAAACAACGGCGAGCGGAATCATGGCTCAGTAGCGTGGGTTGCGGTCGTCCCTTCCGACGATAGTCTCGAGATTCTCATTGGACGTGCGATCACACGGAACCCATGAGAAAACAAGTCAAGGCAGGCTCGGCAAACGGGACATGAACGCGCATGGGTAAGTAGGTCAGCTGCGCACATAAGCCAATACACAAGTGTCGGACGAGACGGCCTCTGCGGCAAGGTGAGTGACGGGTAGGAATAAGCAAAACAACCGGAGGTCAAAATTACATAGGCGGAATGAATGGGGGAATTATCATGAGGTTAAGTTGGATTCAACAAACGGTATCATCTAATCATCACCGTCATCAGATTTAACAACTGCGTACGGGCTGTACACTGGTTGTAGCTGTCACAGTTTGGTTTGTCAATGATTTGGAAAAGGAGGGGGGTAGATATCTACGCATCGAAGGCGGCCGTAATGCAACTGATGCGTCGGTGTTAGTGAACCTTTTCTTCAATGGTGGCCCGATAGTCACGTGATCCAGCTGGGTCCACCGCTGATTTGCTCTGAGTGGCCTTCAGATTGCGCGATGAGAATGTTTATGTAGAAATCCCGTACTGGCCAGAAGGAGTTGTTGATCGGAGTCGCTTTCCATTGTCTGTGCGAGATATGATTCTAAGAAGCTCAGACGACGGACTTAGTCATTCACGTTGCCTGCAGGGATCGCAATTTCAGTGGTTCTTGCTTGATGAATGAGCTCGGATGACCTTCGATAGAAAGGATTCTTCTCAGCGTCGGAACTGCAATACGTTGGCGCGTATACTGATGCTGCTCCCTGGAATCCAATCCAGCAAACTGCGTCCAGCTCTGGAGTGAATGTCAACGTCATATATTCAACGAATCATCGCTTTTGGATCACCGGACACCAGTAGAGTGAAATGTAAAAGAGTCGATTTCTTAAGATCTCAAAATGTACGACCACGCTAGTGTATAGATGTAATACCGGAAATGTCTCAGCTCAGTTCTTGGTGTGATCCTCCCAAGCTAGCGTTTAGCAGAAGAATAACCAGGGGGTACACAAAGTGGACTAAACGCCAAGACCAGGTCAACAGCACACTTCCAACTCGGCGTATTTAAATTGTACACAGGGAGAACATTCTGGAAATTCCGGGTCATATGGATGCGAATTTGGCAACCGGCATCCATGATTGGTTGTTGGTTTCACATTTTCAACCAATCAGAGCTTGCATTGATGCTGGTCCGGGATGCAACCCGACCAGTCACTCGCGGGTTAAGCGGTAGCCGCGCCCAACTGCAAGCAATGAGGCGGTTTCGGTGAAAGACTACGCCGAACTATAAGGCACACCGACCAGGTAACTGACAACCGAATGACCGAGCAGCGTTAGCTTGTATGGTGTGAGGGGGTTGGGGAGGGACATCGGTGGACAGAAGACTGTGCGTGCAAACGATACTTCCTGGCTATCCAGGCAAAGGAAGCAGGTTTATTTGAAGTACTTCACTTTGAGCTTCTGACCTGAAAGTCTGATCCACAAGGTCGAGGGGTGTTAAGGGTTTCGCTCTGGGTACCTGCCTCTAGCTTCTGTCTCAGACGTTTGAAGCCCAAAGGCAGCAGGCAGTAGGGTTATCTTCTGGGACCATGCGCGGAACCGATGATTCAATAGTTTGACGTACTTGGCTAAAGAGGGCTAACTTGACCCGAGGACGCAGGGAGTAAGACGTGACCGTCCGAATCCTAATGTGGCTGCGCACAGCAGACACCTTTTTAGCAGCGCAAGACTCTTTGGTTTTAAAAGTATTTTCACCGGAGATCACGGTCAACCTCTGGGTGATCGGAGTGCGTAGGTGTGATGTTTGACTTCCCCGGTGAAAGGCAGCATCGCCGTCTTCACACTCTCATCGCGGAGGAGAGTAGACTTTACCCCCAGACCGCATTGTACTAACGTTACTCGTAGCGCGGGGACTCCATGCTCCCCGTCGGATGCTCCCGATGGACCTCCCTGGTATAGCTACTAGTTGTGGAACGAAGTTGAAGCCAGTGTAGTCCACGTGATCCGCACATCCGCACCAAGTTAAGGCGACAGATTTCGGTCCGGCTACCGGATATTTGTCGCTCAAACAGTACTAGCATAAAAATCAAGGATTCAAATGCAGTTCGAAAATTTCCGTTCCAAGTCAGATTCTTGTCGGTTTAATGCCTCTGTTTCGTTTTTTTATCCTAAGATGGATACTGTAGGACAACACTTTTTAAAGAGGCCCAAACCAAAAGGAATCATATTGCGCGATGGATGTTTACCAACGTGATGAGCTGTTTTGCGGCAGCGGTGCTCATGACAGCCATCAGCTGATGCGTTTTGGGTGTAGCATTGAGGATTCACCATGTGACTGACTATTCAAACGTCACTTGCGTAAACGAATGATAAAAACAACGTATTCGGAAGAATGCGGTTGCGATATCATGATTCCGATTGGTTGGAGCCACAGGAATGTATATTCATAGTATATGTATACTATTACATTGCAGATGAAACATAGTAAATGTTTATCATCCTGATGAGGTGGAGTTTGTCGGTTCGCAAAAAAAGACAGAAGAATGTTCATTCCCATCGACCCAATTAGTAGAAATGTCGGAAAACGGCTATTCTACGAAAAGGAGCCACATGTCTTCTTATGCGTCATCCACAACGCCCTCGTGAATTTTGACAAATTATGGTCACGTGTTAAATGATTCGAGAGAATAGTTAGTTGAACTATATTTTCGTCAGCACCTAGAATAATGTCCTACTACTGGAGGTGGGACAACCGGGCTTACATAAGTGCCAGACAGTGCAGATATGCGTCATTGGCCTCGGAGAACGGCACAATCGAACGGAAAACGAATTCAAAGATATGCAAATCCACCAATGCCAAGTGTTGGAAATGAGACCAGGGCGGTCAGTGTTGACCAACGAGAAAACCAATGTTCTACTGAAGTAAGGCATTTGTCTAACGAAAAGCACAATTCCAAAACGGTCGTTTTTTGAAACACGTGCCACCATTCCGTAGCTGAATTTCAAAGTTTCGTGAAAAACTGATTTTCTTCGGTACTCCAAAAAAACGCTTACCTGAATCCTAGCAACTGAATACGTCAGACCAGAAATTCTATTTGGTTTGGTGACAGCCCATCTATTTCACCGTTGGGAATGCATCGCGAGAAAAGTGAACTGTCAATAGACAAAGGCGATGACACCTAGAACAGCATGAGTTACTGTTGAATCCAAGTTGACCTCATGATAATTCCCCCATTCATTTGCTTACTCCGCCTATGTACTTTTGATCTTCAGTTGTTTTGCTTATTCGTACCCGTCACTCACCTTGCCGCAGAGGCCGTCTCGTCCGACACTTGTGTGTTGGCATTTGTGTCTGTGTGCGTATGCGCGCAGTTGACCTACTTACCCATGCGCGTTCATGTCCCGTTTGCTGAGCCTGCCTTGACTTGTTTTCTCATGAGTTCCGCGTGATCGCACGTCCAATGAGAATCACGAGATTATCGTCGAAAGGGACGACCGCAACCCCCGCTACTGAGCCATCATTCCACTCGCCGTTGTTTGGTATGCGGACGTTGACACTACACTGTGCCGGTCAGTGACAGACCTGTGAGCCTGTTGACGCTACGAACGTGAACGATTGAGGTTTGTTGTACACATTCGCTTACCCTTATGTAAATAGTACCGTAGAATTACGAACCCAAATCTTCCTTTTGATATTCGGGATTGTCGAACCTACGCGTCACTCAAAGTTCCGTATCGGGAACCGTAACAGTTACCATGCTAAGATGGGAAAAAACGGGGTACAAATACCTGATGGTGATTTAGCAAGGATTCCGTCGATTAAGCAATCCAGAGGCACCCGCCCCACGTTTCACACACGTCAGCTTAATCCAGATGGAATCCCCGAGATCCGGTTTTTGGTGAGAATCCAGCTCCTTGGTACAGAAGAGGATAGGTCCAAATCCGTTGTACAGGTCAACTACACACACACACACAAGTGCCAGAAACCGCACATATGCGCCATTGACCTCAGAGAATGACATAGACGAACAAAGGAGAAAAACGAATTCAAATATGCCGAACTGAAAAGAGAATAAGCAAACACAATTAGAACTCAATTAGACTGTAGTAACGGTATGTTCTAAGTTCTTAGTTTTCCTTTTGGTTTATTCTGAAGTTAGAATGTTGGCGGGTTGATAGTCGGCAGAAAAAAAATGATTTTCATGTGGACGTAACAAATATTCAAATTCATCCCTGTTAAGAATAGGAAAAAAACAGGCTGGATTTCGGTATCTTGACACTAACGCAACATTTCTGTTTCCTGGGGGATAAGGTGACACCTTGTGGCTCGTTAGAGTGAGCTCAAAGCCCAAAAATAAGCGAGTATCCGAAGAATGCAACACGCTTTCTCGTCGGAAACACAATCTTCTGAGCTACACAACAGCGATTATGATCAACTGGAATATCATCTTGTAAGTGAGAAGCCGAGAAGCACTGTACAACTGTGTCATCCTTGTTGGAAGTCAATAACACTGCGTATCTCACTGATTTCTCAGGCGGTTCCAACCCGAGACCTTCCAATTGGTAACGAGGCGCTATACCATTTGACCGTGAGTGGCGGATCGGCGGTGTGACCAGGCCGAAATAGGAGATAATCACTCAGTCCACATCACGTGATCCTGTGTCGTCTAGTTCCTCGAACGACGACATCTCAGCAAGAAGGTTCACACGACCAGAGGGATATTGTTCTTCTCTAGGCAGATTACTAGTGTAACGGTGGATACTACTGATGAGGCATGCGAGGAGTACGTCTTCTCGTAAATCCGCTCCGCGTCTCTTGAAAAGTGAGATCTATTGTGGAATTTGTGGAGTCGCTTTGTAGCATTGGCTTGCATTTGAGTAGCAGTCAATGAATATCTAGGAAGACGCGTTCAAGAAAAAGACGGATATTTAGTTTATATATAAAATATGCATATGAGCGTTTTGCTTTCCTGTCCAACAGCCTGTAACTGTTCAGCTGGTGTTTTTCCAATAAACAACTCCGCAGCAAAGGCCTTCTTCCTTTCGACAGTTCAGCTTCGGATCGATGAATCAACGTGTCCTATTGGACAACAATGAATGAGACAATCAAACAGTGGTTTGTTTCAATGAGCCACGCGCAGACTTGATCCGGTCTAAGTCTTGAGGCTGACGGTAGGTGTCGAATATCACATCTGAGGATGACGGCCTGTCACAGAGGTATGCGTGTAGTCTGCTGTTTCTCATGTTCAAGTGGAGTGTAAAACCAACGCCTAGATGAGACTGCAGCAATTTAACCTCAAAAGTGCTAATCCAAAAGGGCTAGTTTACAGCGTTCCAAGTAGACTGTAAGAGGGAGAACACACGGCGAGAGGAGAATCCCATTGTATGGCTTTTCGTTAGTACTGAATTCGACAGAGTGGCCCCGGATATGGTGTGCTTTGAAACAGAGAGCGTGACCACTCAGGCGCATAAGTACTTGCACTGTGAAGAATAGGTTCTCCCCTCAAGGGATAAAGTCGGATTTTGTAATGCTTTTCCCCGTGGCTTAGAATATGTTACAGGACGGGGTCTGATAACTCGGCAATCGAGGTAAATGACTATGTGCGTCAACCATCCGTATGGAATTTGTGCTCTCAAATCCCGTCGGTTGACTAATTATTCCAAAAGCGGTCAAACTGGTTACCGGCGTGGCGTTCTTTTTCTGAATTACGCAGTCAGTTCGATGGCGATGACATCCACATTCGCGCATTCCCGTATTGCCTGCCTGATTTTGGGGGGCGAAGGTGACGTGAATTGGGTGACAGAAGGCTTGCTGTTGCTACATCCTGTGTCAGTGTGACGTAATCACAATAGGCCGGCCATCGATGTCCGAATGCTGTTGGTCGGGGATTCGTATTTCGCCACAGCTTTGCGATGGATGAAAAAACTCATCCTCGACTTGTCAGATAGGTTTCAGTTTCACTTTCAGGTGCGAATAAATCACTATAACCTCATTAATTACGAACTACCAGCAAACAGTTACTTGCATTTTCGGGGTCGCTCAACAACGGGGAGCTAAGAAACCAGTTAAACCCGTGGGACCATGTAGCGAAACACGAGGGATTTGAGCAGACATAGATGGGCAGTCATGTGTGTTCGGATGAGCGCGCCACATGCAACTACACATACCGCCACGCCTAACATACGGGTAATAACACATTTGGTTTTGGCCAAGCCGCGTGTACAAGCAAGTGGAGGATTTCCACTCAGTTAGATAACAATGAAGTACGACCGGAGGATGGTTAGCTGAGATACATTTAATACCCTCAAGTGTGCACTACTGAACATTTGAGGGCTACCTGCCATTTGGGCAGCGAAGGTTTAGTGGGGAAACTGAGCATTCAACATGACACAACCACACGAATCATCATAATCAGCATCATCACCACCACCCCCACCGTTTTCCACGTCACCGTCATCATCCTGATCCTTATCGTCACCTCACCATAATCGACACCATTGTTATTTTTAATATTATTGTTGTTATTATCATCATGGGGAATATCATTCAGATCACGCCACCAATCACTGACAAAAAACAACCTTGGTTACCGATGTAGCACAATACTTTTAAGGTTGCTGAAAATTCTTCGACAGCCCACGACCGGTTTCGCCCTTTATGGGGCTCGTGACGTAGTCGCAGTCCCCGAGTTTCCGTCGACCTTGAGTTCGACTTCAAACCACGAAATCAGCGAAATACACTCATATTAAAACCACATTTGTTTGAAAATGAGTTTATTTCGCTAATTTCGTGGAAGTTGGGTTCAGGTTTACGGAAACTCGGGGACTGCTCTTATCTGATGAGTCCCAAGAAGGGCAAAACTGGACCATATTAGTAAAGTATTACGTCCATAATTTGGAAATCCTCCAACCCATCAATGCAAGATTTTGACCCACAAAGAAACAACCATATTAGATTTGAGCACAGGGATTCCATACTCGAAAGATTTTCCAAAACGTCTACCTATCTATCGATTTAAGATGACCACCGACCTATCGTCTTTAACGTCAGTAGTATGTGTCTCCTCCTCTAAAACATTTGTCCTATCAAATGGCTATTCATTTAGAAATATCTAAAGATAATGAAAGTGACAAAACTTGTGCATTTCGTTGGTTTTAGTATAAGCGGCCAAAACAGACAGAAATTATTCAAATGTGTTGGGGAATATTGTCTGTCCGAAAAACAAAAAAACATGTCTGTAAGAATAGAGAATTACTTCGGCGTGAGTCCTACAAACGAGCTACTGAAATTACAACAGTCGAAACTAGCTAGTTACTAAGAGGTCCCTGACGAAGCCAAGAATCACGGGATAACACTCATTCTGAATATTGACATGATGGCAATGCACCATCCTGCACTGCTCTACCATCATCATCATCATCATCATCATCATCATCATCATCATCATCATCATCATCATCATCATCAACAACAACAACAACATCATCATCGTTGCCATCCTCAGAATCATTCACTTTGAACAAATACCGTTGCCACAACTGTAGAAATTTGAACACTCTCTGAAACGACAGTTTGTTTACCCTCGCCCAGCAACAAACGCGGTCAACAGACGAGTCAAGAGTTCATTGACATTTTCATGCGATTTATTCAACACACAAAATGTTTTGTACAGCTTGGTAAACTCAGTCACGCAGGCAGGACGACAAAGTGTCTTAGTAATCATCGGAATCTTTCAGTTTTTTCTGGTGTTCCTCCTCTTCTTTTAGCCCACGAACATGCACACCAATGAGCAGTTCGTAGAGTAGTACTCCGACTATGGCACCAATATACGGACCAGCCACGGGAACCCAGCAGTACGAGTTATAGGCGGTGAATGCGTCTTTGTATCCTGAAATGGCAGAGAGGAGATATCATTTGGCGACTTTCGTTGTCTGCGTAAGGGGATGCGAACTGGGCAATTTTGAGCAAAGAGCACCAATATGCGGGAGTGTGAAACGGCATGACCACGCAAAAATTGACTAATAAACACGTTAAAACTGGTAGTTTTCCCAATCGGACGGGTTATTTGTTCCGAAATGCAATTTGCAGAATGTACAGAAACGTGTGGCATGTTCGCTCAGGAATGAATGACTGACTGGAATAAGTGAACGCTTGATCAGGGCCACAGTGTAAACGTCCGAAGTATGAAGAACAGTTGAGTATTAGCTGCCTTATATTGGTGACTCGCTGAGGTTGACATTATCGCAAACATAGATTGAACAACGCACACGGGTCCGTTCTTCTTCTTCTTCTTCTTCGAGCAACTTTGTTTCAACTTGAGTCGTATTGAGGATGCTCAATACGACTCTTAGAATTCGATTTGGCGTAGTTGAGGCTTGTCATTTGAAACCTCTGACCAGTAGATACCCCCTTGGAAGGTGTATTCAGATATGCTAAAACTTTGAACGAACAGTGCAATGCACGCGGCACGGGCTTGGCTTGAAGCTGGATGCCTCGATTTCCCGCTTCCCGGAACGTCTATGCACTTGACCTTCACATCCTATTGATCTTAATTGGTTCACAGTAACACTAGTGAGGCTTCTCTGTGATTTCCGTGAACGCTCCTCAGTTGAACCGGTTCACGTCCATCTTCAGACGTGTCGTGTTCTTCAAGTAAGGCGTAACTTGACAAGTTATTTAGAAATTCCTTTAGTCTAAATGGCATATTTACCCAAACTGATGTGCTTCAGTTGAGAACAACCCAATCTGGTCAAGATATGGGGATAAGCAAAGAATTTGGAACCAGCAAGATGTCGTCTGAGACAGTTTCCTGAGGAGACAGGGACGGGTAAAATCGAGTTCGCAAAATTTAAAAGTTGTTGTGTAGGGAGGAACAATTGATGATTAACAGGAATTGCTGGACCCAAAGGTGACGTCTGCAGTCAATTTTTGGGGCGAAAAATGTTCAGGAACGACTAGAAACATGAAAACAACTAAATAAATTGACGGACAGAAAAACCTACCAACAGCTAAGGCTGCAAGACGCGGACCCAGATCCCGAGCAGGATTCAAGGCTGCTCCAGCATTCACACCAAAAGCTCCGACAAGCGCAGTGATTAAAAGCCCAACGAAGATGGGGAACACATAGGTGGGGACGTCGAAGTAGTCACCCATCGCCAATACCATCAGAGCTAACAATGCAGTCCCAATGATCTGATCGTAGAATCCTGCTAGGTTTCCTGCGTTGGATGGTGCAGTACAAAATATGCCCAGTGTCTTCGTCGTTAGACCAGGATCTAGGAGTTGAATGTTCACTTGATAGTTGCAATACACGATCAGACCACCCAGGAAAGCCCCAATCACTTCGGCAATTGTGGCGACCGGAACCACAATCCACGGAACTTTAGCATCGAACGCGAAAGCCAGTGCGACTGCTGGGTTCAGCAGACCGTATCCGAGAGTGCCACTGATGAAGACCCCAAATGCCACGGCCAATCCCCAACCGAAGCTGATTGAAAAGGCTGAAACGTTGCTACCAAATACGGATTGCGCGACCACCGCATTCCCGAAAATGATCAAAATCATTGTTCCGGCCAATTCTCCAATGAACACTCGAAGAAGGGGAAGCCGAGTCAAACGAATCTTGTCTGCCCATCGGTGAATTGTGTTCTCGTATTTGCTCTGACAACTAACTCTTTCGTATTCATAAGATGAAAGACTACCAGGCATTGTGCTGCCAAGCTTCTCAATGCAATCGCTCCCACAAACATCCCTTTTATAGGGCTTAACTGACGGGGTGTTTTTGTGCTACACAACGTTTGCATATTTTCTGTTGCGGGCAACGCTTTAAGTCAGTTACATAGTGTTTTACAATCACGTCACCTGTTTTCTGTACAGTCAATTGACGAGCCGCACCCAAGTGCACACAATTTGTCAGCTCTTTTGTCAGCAAGTTGTTGTAATCGGCAATTTTCCTAGATAAAAGTTATTCCCTAAAATTTGGAGCAACATTCAAACGTGCTTAAAAAAAATCAATCTGATTCGGAGATGAGCTGGAAGACGCGGGCTCACGTGAGGGCGTCAACTCTAGCAATTATGGCTTAGAAAAGAGCTCATTTCATGCATGTCACACTAGGTCCACCCCCGGAGTTAGTTGCCATGGGACAAATAAAGAGCTCATTTCATGCATGTCACACTAGATCCACCCCCGGAGTTAGTTGCCATGGTACCAAAGAAGCATGTTAGAAACGTGCAGGCTCATGAGTTTCGTACGACTACGGTTCTGTTCGAATGTACGTAGGTGGTTACTTTTTAATAAACCTTCAATTTTGACGTAGTGCTGATAAATGTTTTCATAATTACGATATAATGGAATGAGTTGCTGCCCTATTTCTCAAGATGTGATATTCATTGTATCCAGAGGTTACTCTGTTTGTCAAAGGCACCACAGCAGTATTCAGACTGAATGCTGAGCTGTTTTCACCAACAAGCAGCACCCCCTAAGATGCCTCATTCTTGAACAGACATTTTTCTCTGACCGGACAAGAAGTCAGCCAATCACTGATGAGTTTGTGCAACAGTGGCAGTGAGTCGTTTTTGGCGAAGTGCTGTGGCACCAGAGAAATCGAAACCGGTCAAAGGCGGGGGAAATTATATACAGCTTCCTGGGATGAGGTGTTGTGTTCTAGTCTCTGGTGCATCACTGCATGTATAATGGCCTGTATATGCGCACATTACGGTGGACAGCCGGTTTTGATTGTGAGGGGATCTGTCGTGTAGCAGGACAGAAAAGCTCGCGGCCATCCGTGATGATAAGTGCTCCGGATTTCGATGCTCGCCAAGCTATATGCTGACGCTAGTGCACCAGTAGTATAGCTGTCGTTTATAATAATTGCGGTGCAACAAGCACCCCCCTGGGTAGACCAGCTGTATTGTTCATGGGACGGGGACTTACATTCTGGACTATTACTTATGCCGGGTCTCAATGCAGATATTTTCACTCCAATGTGGGTATTCCGTTCACGGGACTGGCATTTTCCATGGGATCGATCTTGCAGCTGTTCGTGGTGGACGATCTACATCAGTATGTTTTTTAATTTTTTTTAGCTGGGAGACCACGATGGTAAACTGAAACGCTGGAGACTCACTGGCTCACATATATACATCCAGAAGAATTGTGCTTCATGGCCGATCGTTGAGCTTCTCCGTATTTTTTCTCAAGTTAAGTTTGGCTTTTCCGTTATTGTAGACAATCGGTCGTCTTTAAAAAAAAGTACCTATTACAACCAATAATCGGATTGCGTAGCTAACTGAATTGACCGACCTTTATCGTCCGCCATCATGACATAGTCGCCTTGATCTTTTTTTCACATGTCGGGGGTGGAAAACATCTAACGGTCATTAATCGAATTCTTTGGGCTTAAACAAGGATGGAAATCGCTCCCAATGAACTTTACTTTTGTAGGTAGGCCATCTTCTCCACGGCGACTTAATTGCCTCCTCCGATCACAGTCCTCTGAGCCTAGCGATGAATTCACCCTCGTGCGTCAGTCTGTCACGAAGATACTCACACCCACGTCCACATCAAATGCAAATCTTCTTACACTACCGAGAATGTACAAGTAGCTTAGATAGAAGAATAAATCAAAGGTTGAGTGAACCATATGAGAAAGCAGAGCTCTAGCAGCGAGGCAGCACGTGACCACGTGACGTGAATTCGGTGATTGAAGGATGAGCGGCGCCAAATTCTCAGTGTTGATGAACTAATCTTCAACTGCTAGCCGGGAATGTAGTGATTAGAGTGCGTCATAACTCACCAAAAACGGCACACAAAAGAATATATAAGATGGAAAACGAAGATGGTTACGAAAAATATAATTCGCGTTGTTCAAATCCCGATTCATCGCCTGCAATTTAGTGTACTACCAAATATTCATCAATAAAGAAAATGCTCCAAAATTCACGATACAAATTAACACACGTTAATTTTTTTGCTATAACTTCTTTTGTTCAATGCAGACCAAAGGTCTGAAAAAATGAAGGCGAGCGCTTTATCCAAGTGAAAGCAGGATGATGTGGATTCTGCCAGTAAAAGTGTGAACACTGTTTACGTCACGATCGATTGGTCTGATTGGCCGTCGGTCGTGTGAGCAGTCCATTGAAGACTCGATGTGCGTACACACGAGCGCACAGATTCAAATCGCCTGAGCGAGTCACGATTGTCTGACCCGTGGCCAGACATTCATATTGAAAACATGCTGGCAGGTAGGTAGACAGTCGCTTGCTGGAGAATCGGGAGGGCTACGTTACAAGTAATCGCATGATTAGAACTTCATCAGTCAATGAGTGACCTCTGTGCTAGTGGTGGATTAAACCTCTTCGATCCGGTTGTCAGATAAAATCGATTGTGCTCGTTCATTTTTTCTTTCCTTTGAGAAGAGACCGTGCCTTGCTGGGGTGTGGCGGCTTGTGGAATTGCATAATACGTCGTGTGACACCCACAAAGCATTTCATACCAGGTTGGGGTTGGAGCAGTTGTAAAGACTGACCTCTCACTGCCTTATGCCAATCATTGCTGCCTTCTTTTTCGAAGACAGGTATTCAGGCTTAATCCGAACATGAACAGTGATCAATTTTTAACTGGCAGTAAGGGTCAGCCTACTTTGGAGAAGTGCTGTGACAACAGCAGAAATCACTGAGATCACAGAAGTCGAATCCAGTCAAATGCATATCAGAGCTGTGTGTAGTTCTCTGGAGGTGCGGTTTGGCGTTTTCGACTCTTGCGCATGATTATATATATATATATATATATATGTACGACATGATATATGTGATGATGGAGGCGAGATGGCCCAGTAGTTAGAGCGCGAATTTACTGACTGGAAGTTTCGTGGTTCGAACCCGACCTCTGCCTCTCGACTCCTTCTGTCCAAGCTTGGGCAACCTAGCAGTATCCCAGCCTCCGTGCTTCTTTTGGGTGGCATGACACGTAGGCACCGAAAGGGTGTTACAGCTGAACGATTATCCATGTGTGATGATATATATATATATATATATATATATGGATAGAGACACCAGTTATTAACCTCATTAGTATATGATAGGTACGTGCCCTTAATTTTAGCAACCGACACAACATCTACTATTCATGGGCCAGTAGTATAGGTCTAATGTACAATACTTGCAATATAACAAACAAAACGCACAGATGGACCACATCGACCAGAGAATTCGTCCTGTAAGTGGAGCCAAGCCATGCTGAAAAGCCGAGAAGTTTTGTACTCTTGTTTCATCCTTATTGAAAATCATCAGCAGTGGGCGTCTCACGACGTTCCAGTTTGTCTCGAACCGGTGACCTCCCGTATAGCAATTTAAATACTTAACCGCGGCTGACCGCCAGTGCGAGTTTGATATTCAGTTAGTTCAGCCCAGTTTATCAGCTACAAACCATGTGTCAGAGGTTCGTTTGTTCCTCACAAGAAAATAGAGGAGCAGAGAAGGCGATGACATAACCAGTTAGTCCTGGAAACTTGAAAGCTGTGCTTTGAAGGCGATAGTTTTGATACAGAATGGCTACCAACTACGTGATTGAACTACGCCTGCCTGACTGGCAAACGCTGCCCGCGACCTTCTTATTCAAGAAGTAATCTCATCTCCAGCCAGTCCTTCGGAGCTTATACAACTGCCCAGGTAAACATATTTATCTACCACGTCGATTGACGAGGTGTGAAGCGCATGCCAAACCATGCGGCAGAATTACTTAGTTTATTCAAAATGGTTTGCCCTTTTGAGGGATCTAAACCAAGGAGAGTGATATCGTCCACACCTTCAATGTTTTTGAGCGAGCGCCTCGAGAGTCTTTCAAACTTCACTGTTTTAGAGACAGGCAGAGAAATTCTGAGCAGCGCGCCGATATCAAGCTTGCTGTATACGCGTACGCACCCCTAGGAGTTCGCAATCCGGTCCTTTTGAAAGAGGCGCAGCACCACCCATGTTTCTAAAGTTCATGAAAACCAAAATCAACTTTCAGATTAAGAAAAGGGACGAACGTTGGACGCCTGGGTGAATGGTGCCGTTCCAGAACTTGTTTCGAAGTAAAGCTATGGACGATGAATGCTCGGTTTGGGCGAAACCCAAATAGCTTCTCACGAGTTTATATCTCGCGATAATCGGTGAACCCGAACAAAATGATGCCAGCCAGTAACTTAGATGGCTTCTGCCACAATGGTTTTTGCAGGACATTCTTCAGCCCGATTTTGGAAACTCGGAAGACGATCGAGGCGCGCCATTTCACTTGTATTCTTGTTTCTTTCCAGTGGTAGTATCACCATAATGTTTACGACATCAAGATCACGGTCGAAGAAGACAACAAGAACAACAACAACAAGCTGGCATTTTTATGTTTTCTCTACTAGGTTGTCGAAAGGACAAATGTAGATGCTTGTCTACAGGTAGATTATGCATACGCAGCTACCGCAGCAAAGATTGTTACTGTCACATCCCTTGCTAATTTGGAGCACTGTTCCGATACATCGAAGCATACCGGAGCTCAATCCAGCGTTTTCTCGATCCTGTTTGCGCTGTTTTCTTTCGGTGGTTCTGCGACAGGAAAGTGGGTGTGGTAAAACAACTTGAGCGCTTCACTATTCAAAACGTCTTAGTTATTCAATTTCCACGTATCAGATCATCTAGGAAAGTTGTTGTGACCTATTTCACACTGGTGCCAGTAACATGACTTCTCAGTTTTGCTGATAGTAGATGAACTTAGCACAGGAAAGTGAACCTGAAGTGCACCTACGGACTTGCTCAATCATGGACAACCGCTCAATCTCGATCTCCTGCTATTGTGACCTGCCCAGCTGCGAAAGACTAGGGAGTTGAGAGAAAACCGTTCATTTCTAGATGAAGATTTATTACCTATACAACAGTTTACTCAAACCAGATTTGACATAAAGCTAAAATCTGTGTGAAATTCACCTGGATCTCTCCTTTACAAAATTCCTCCTACAGAAATGCAATACGTGGGCAACCTCATGTTCCAACTGGAACAATATTAAGATTTCATAATACTTCCCCCATAGGATTGATAGAAACTCTCAGGTCCACCACGGATTCCATCCTTCCTGGGGCTCATTAAGTGGGCCTAGTCTCCGAAGTTGCCCAACTGTTGCCACATGGCATCCAAGTAGATATTAGGAGAAGAGACCTACCCGATGAACTCCGTATGAGTCGTGTAAGGTTTCATTTACTTACGGAAAAAGCTTGTGGGATTAATTTTTTAATAACAAGGAGCGCTTTTTCAATGCGATCCAGTTTCAGGTGCCTCATAGGGAAACATTCCATGCCGAGTAAACACGAAAAACAAATGGGTTAATCGGCGTGTTTGAATTGTATGCAAAAATAACTCATCCCCCTGGCTTACCAAAATATCCTAATTTACGTGAGCGAGTCGGCAGCAACTATAAACAGAGGAGGAATCTTCAATATGCTTAACATTAGCTAGACTGACAATAAAACAACGGACAACAACAACTAAGTAACCGCAAAAACTCACATTTCATCCACCCTTAGTCCAAGACCACGGCAAAATTCCGCCAATGTATTTTTTTTATCATCATTGGCCTCCTAAATATGTAAGAATTTGAGGTAAATATGTTCAAATATATATGTGGCATTTACACAAGTACACACGCTGAGCGCTGCGGCGCCGGAAACTCATTCGCACACCTTACCTGCTCGTTACATATCCAACGCTTGATCGGATAACATACACTAAGTAGTCATTGAACGATTGGTTCCGTTCTATACCGATGGATGAATTATCAGTAATCTGCATCAGCGCACCCGTTCACGGGCAATGTGATAATCCGAAGGATTCCAACCAGACAGAATGTGTACAACTTGAAAGCGATTTTCGATGGCCAAACTCTGCCGCTCGGCATCCAATTTCCTCACTTGGAAACCTACAAATAGCTGGTCTACGGGGCACGCAGACCTGCTGAACGGCGACTCTACACGGTTTCAATATCTGAAGGGGCAATAATTTAAATTCACCCATGTCTCCGGCTGTCCTCACGAAATTAGATTTGCCAATATTTGGTAGATTAACTTGCTAAAGAATTTAGGATTTTCTGTCGAGGATCATGCCGCGGAGTATCTGTAACCCAAACAGCTCTTATAAGCCTCCCAAATACTCCGTGTGAGGCACAGTTACTTGGATGCTGTTGCAGTGCAACGACAACTTACTGGAGTTGTGATGCTCGGCACTTTGTTCGCTTCTGTCCAGTCCGCTCTCATCAGCGTCAAAGCGGTGGTCCGAACGGCAACTCTCTGAGTTCCCACATGCCCATCCTGAAACCACGACTTGATCGTTTCAGAGGATGATCAAGCATTGTGATCACATAAACCGGGAGTCATTTTATCACATCTGCGAAGGTACACTACAGCACTCGACTTGCTAAATATTTCGACATTTCATAAGCAAACTCAATCAATCTACGTACTTTACTCTGCGGAGAATGGCAATCGTCAGTTTTCAGGTATAGTGACCAACCATTTGAGTGGGTCGACCTGCAAGGTGCAGAACGGAACAAAGACACTATTCGACATATTTGTGCTGCCAAAACCTGAAGCTACACCTTTTTTCAATTTAAAATGACTCCAAACCACCGAAGCATGTCTCTCAAGACCAGTTACTGGATGATTCGATAGAAAATAAAGAGTTCGGGTTCGATTTAAGTCTCAGTTAAGGTGTGCCCAGCCACAATGCGCGCAATTCCAAGCGTCACTATCTATCCAGACGATTAGGTGACCTTATATCCAATGGATGGCAGCGAAATCGGTGAATATGACTCAATGTAGAAGACCACACCGGTAGACACCGCTTGATTTCTACTCACTGAGGCCAAATTTGAGTTGTAAACGTAATAGGCAGTCAACAGCAACATCTACATGGTCAGGCCTTCCTTCGAGTGGTGGTAAACGACACGAATAGCGAGCTAGACAGCAGGACAGAATCAGCAGTGCTGGTCAGTGGTTCGGTTTTTTTGTGGAAAACAACCCATTATAGGCAGGTAACTAGCGTTCAGTGGCAGCTGATCTGCGAAGGGTTTGGTCGTGCACAGTGCATTCCTCAGCAGGCCAGTTGATCAGCTTTCCTGGTTTGGTCAGAATTTGCTCTGTGCGGTTTGTTTCATCCCACCAGGAGCACGAGAATGAAGCAGCTGATTTCAGACACACAACTCCCAACTAATGATTTGGGCTGCTTGATAACCCAGTGTACACAAAAAACAACTGAAGCTATATGAGAAATGAGAGCAGATGCGATGTCAGATAAATTCCGGGTCTTAGTTTCTGACCAGTATATATTTACTAGCCTCGAGCGAGCACAAACCTCTGGCCCAGCCGCTTAGGCAGCGGAATCACTAGTATGACAATCGTTGAGTCGTGGATAGGCTATTTCGTTACTCTTCTGTTGACGAACAATTGCTGGGAAGATAAGAACAAGTTAGCCACCGTCTTTGCAATTCGATGGTTATCTATAAGGCATTTCGGAAATCTCTCGCCACGAGCATGTACATATTTCACATAAATGTTTTGACGGCGTAAGGGAGGAGGTTCACTTGTTTCCCTTATCCCTCTGTGTCCCTTTCGTTGACAACTGATCTCAATGTAAACGTAACTGGGATTAACCTGACAGAATGGATTTAATTCGTCGCGAAGATACTGGGACTTGTCTGATGGTTTGTTTTTGTGATTGTCTGAGCCATCTTATAGGTGCTCGTTGGACACTCGCAGAGCCTCTCATACCGGATTGATCAATGTTGAGAGGTCCGAAAAACACAGTCTCCTGGCTTTCCAGGTTGGGGGTTGGAACATAGTTGGCGGCTTGTTATGTAAAAATGGTAATGCATTGCATTTCCGTTAAAAAAAACGCCGCTGCCTAAGCTGGTTAAATGTTTGAGCCAAAGACTTCGGTCGTGGACCTTGATCGTCCTCCTCTCCAGATTTGGGCAACCTGGCAGTAGCCCAGCGCATGTGGAAACGTGATAACTACAACCAACAACACAATCATGCCGCATCGATAACCACGTGGTGTAATCAGCCGGGTTTTTATTCACTGCATACAGCACGGCGAACAAGCGAATACAGACTTTTGCCGACGCTTTCGTTCTTTCTCTTTCACGTGCCTTTTCTTCTCACTGGCGCTGACAGCCTCAGGTTCCTCGAAATCCATCTTCAAGCCGCGTTGCCCACAATATCTGGGCGGTTTTGATGTTTCAACTCTGAGACAAGTAAGACAACAAGCTGCTATTGCTCACAAACTGGACTCGGTTGACGTTTATATGTACTGTGTATCAGGAACAAGAATTTAGGACGCAAGGAGAGCGGTTGAACTAACTGCTTCATCATTCTTCACTTTCTCCCGGCGGTTCAATTTCTGGCGATCCGGGGGCCACTTCGGCGGTACGTGCAGCGGTCTGTATCGTCCTAATTCACCTGTGGGAGGTTTTCTCATTTGACTGGATACCCGGTGTTAGTCGATTCCTTTTGGTTCGTCTGGCCGAAACGAGAAGTTTATCGTTGTCTGCTTGCCGTGTCTACTTACGCTTCAACCGACCATAAAACTGAAACCACCAAAGGCAAGCTTTACAACGCCTTGAATGCCCCATTACGGCAGCCTGGGAGCTCAGATATCACTGTGGTTGCCGCACATCTGAATGTGCAAGTGGGCAAGCGTAACGCACCTGAGACTCAGTTGGGTAGTCGACCGAGTCTGGACTCTGTGAGTACGGACGATGGCAAACTAGTACTTCAGCTGTGTGCTGACTACAGGCTGTTATTTTGCAGTACGAAATTCCGGGGCCACATGGCGTCCTCCAACATTGTGCTAGCCACGAACCGTCAGCTACCGCTGGCGTCTGATTTGGAACGCATTTGTGGATTTCTAACACTCGCTGGTTTGAAGTTGCTTCTCCCTTCATTTTCCAGATCTGCGTAAGTTACGGAAATATCGGTTAGCAGCTGAGAGACTGACAGATTTGGATGTTGGACGAATTAATCAGAATCGTCTTCTGGAGTCTCTTCCAACTGCCTCACCCTCAGATTTGAATTCATACTGGGACGATATCACCACTCCGTTGCACAGTGCCGGGAGTTTTGCCTGTGGTGCGGCGCCATTTGGTACGGTCTACCACTGAACGCCAGACAGAACAGTAATAACACTGGGATCTCGGGGGAATGTCACTGCCGCCGACGAATTTTTAAACACCAAATTAAACTTGGTGTCTGCGCCAGCCGTGAAGCCTGGTGGACAAGGAGGGTAGAAAAATGAATGTGACTGAGAAAACCGGAAATGTCCAAAGACTGTTTGATTTGAACCGGTCCTGGGAAACCACCTTTGAGCGAAACCGTCAAGGACAAATATGTCATAACCATGTGCCAGCAAAGAAGGATGTCGTGATCGCTGTGCCGAGCAGTCGGGACAACGATTCCCCTGGCTGCTACTCATTTGGATTCTACAACTGAAGTACAACCCTGGATGGTGAATCCAGAACGCCAAATGGCATCAGAGGTTTGTGTCTGCTAACGTTCCCTCTAGCGCCATCAAAATCCTAGTCCGAATGACCTCCGTCCCCCATTGTTCAAGGACTGGAGTCTCAGAAAAGGACCCATTGTAAGTTGTGTAATTACAGTTGAATCAACTTGTTTTCAGTCGTAGCGAGATTCTTGGTACCGCTAATTATTTGTCACCCTCTGAGGTCTCGTGAAACGCTGACCTGAGAGCAGCAGGCGGAACTCCGGCTTGGTAGGGGTTTCGTTGACCAAAATTTTACAATTCATCAGGTGCTAGAACGGTGACAATTTTAGCATCTCTAGATTTTTAAGGCAAATTCGACTCAGTTTATCGGTCTGATTTCCCTATTTCGCTTGCTCAGCAAGGAATAAACTGGAAGTTTGTGCGCTTTTTTGCTTCCGAGCGTTTGAGAGTATACGGAAAGCTGTCCAAAAGCTCTCTCTGTACATAAACTGATGTCCGTCAAGGATTCCCACCCTCTTCATTCCTATTCAGTTTAGTACTTAAAGAGATAAAGCGACAAAGGCCTGTGATGCTCAAATAGCTGTTGGCGAATTCCTTGGTACTCTGAAGTATGCAGAGGACATCGTTCTCGTCTTCGAAGAGGAGAAGAAGGCGCGGGGTTTTTTGGATGAACTGACCAAAGTCATCTCATTCTTTGATATACCCTTTCTACTCACACAGTGCAAATTCATTCTCGTGGACATGCCGTCATTGAACACGCCACTTACAATCCAGGGAGAGGCATCCGAAGTTGTGGAGCCTTTTACCTACCTTGAAAGTTGTGTTCCCTCCGATTGTAGTGTGACAAATGAGGTCAACGCACGGATTTGCAAGGCTGCGGTCGCGTTTGCTAATTCTCGACGCCCATGGGAGCAATTGTGCCGTCGATTATGATGATGAACGGACTGAAGACATGCACACAATGCAGTAATAGCTCTTAGTCTGACGGTATTAGCTTTTTAAAAGGCAGATTTTCACATTCACATGGCCAGATTAGTGCTCAGTTCCGGCTAAATTCTGGCTATAGGTATTTGGTTGTTGATTGCTTCAAAACCGCAAAAAACCGCAACTTTCAGTAGCTTCTCCATGTTAGGGCGTCCGGGTAATTTTCACAGGACTTTTCGATAGATTTCCTACAGTAGAATATCCCGACATATGTACTTAAATGACCATCGCTATGGTTGGATGGTCGACTGTTAGTTTCAGTATACCTGTTCTGTCGTATGAAGATCATCCAAACAGATTGTCCGATTCCTCAGCATATAAGATGTGACCTGGTACATGAGCTTTCCTGGTATCATGGTGATTGAAATCCTCCGTACACCAAGTCGAACAACCTGTGTGTGACTCGAAATAAATATCAGGAAATACCTAGCAAACCTTCAGGTTTCCAAAAGCACTATAGATACCTCCAACCTTTCAGACGGCTGAAATACATTGGCTGACCGACAAAAGTCACGTGATTTCCCCTACTCGTGCTTGCAAAGCACCCTAACTGGAAATAAGAGAACTGGGGAATGGCCTTCATAGCCACGAATAATTTGAAGCAAAGTGGACGTATAAGCGAAACCATAGAAGTGCAAGGCGTCTGAATTAAGTGACGCGTTCAGTTGACTCATAACATTTGAAAGGCTGCGTGCACACGACAATGCCTAGCTGGAACTAATCGATTGTGCAAAGGATTGATGTGATGTGATGACTCATCCGGTTGGGGTTAGGCTGGTGTTTTTTCTTGGGGATCGATGAAGCGACTTCCGTCAGAGGTAAAACTGAATTTGCGTTCAGATTGTGTGATATCCGATGAACCGGTGCAAGAACGTTGGAGTCGCTAAGGCGTGCCAGAGCCAAATTTGGCCATGATTCAAGCAAGTCCATCATCAAAATGTCCACGAAATATGGCGGACGTTTTGGCCACTTAAGACCAACGGGCTTGAACTGTCTGGGGTTGCAAAGCATTGTTTCCTGCTCGTTCGACCAACCTATTTGCATGGTTTTCCCAAAGGGAGATGAAGCCTGAAAACATCAACGGGAGATTCAGCTGGGTTCCAGGTGAGTCTCTCGCAAAAAAACAAATTGATATGCAAATGAGTGTATTTCTCGAAAACAGTCCAATTTGGGTTCAACTAGAACATAAGGTTGACGGAAACTCGGGGACCGCGTCTACCTGATGAGCCCCAAGAAGGGCGAAACCGGTCGTGGGCTGTCGAAGAATTTTCAGCAACCTTATGAGTAGTGCATTACGTATAGAGATGAAGCTAACTTTATGCAATATTGGTGTCTTTACACAAGCGGTGATCAGACTTGAGGAGTTTCCAAAGTATCCTGCTGGCTTTTGTTACTTTTGCTGCCAAGTTGGAAGAAATCCGAGCAACGCGCTAGCTCACAGCTATTTAGCAGGGCCTTCGGTTGAACCACTGTTGATGAAAGGCAAGTGCTCTAGAAATATCTGAATTTAGGCCACAGCGAGAAGCTGATGAGGAGCTGAACGTCGTATTTTGCCGCTGTAATTTCATCTCTGCGTGCAGAAATGCGGCGAAATAGTCTGCGAACAACACAAGAGGGATGTTGCAGTGAATCTTTCAAATGGAATACTGTTTCGCCGGTGTGCAGTTGTCCTACAGCTTCGTTCACTGAGGATAAGGTGAATAACCGAATGAAAGTCACGCGTTGAAGGTGATGACGCTGCATACTTCTGTTTGTCCGTTAGGGAAGTGAGTTTTTTGACAAAGTCGATGAGCCAGTTCCATCGAAACACCCCTCTTTCCGTTTTTTCTTCGATCTAACTATACATACGGCTGCTTCTTAGAGATGTATTCGAAATGGGACGTACTTCAGACTCGGTTGTCCACTAGCCTTTTCGTTAGTAATTTGCACAATTTTCATTCTCTGGTTTTTATTTTTGATTCCCAGTTTTGCTGTCCACAACTGGACGAGTTGCTTCATGGCTTACAAAGTGGCAGTTTCCAGATGTGACGTGTGCTTTCGCACATACGGAGAGTGACCGCTACTGTGTTCAGTTCTAAGCATCGGTTCGCTTATCAGTAGATTACCGAGAACTCTGGCACATATAGTCGATTAGTTGTCCGTGCCCAATTCCTGGGTGAGTCTATGCGTCAGGCCGTGTCCGACGTACACCGAATCATGTGTTTACTGGCGAATTGTACACATGTCAACGCTCGTCCATTGTTGTCGTCCAGTGATTCGATTCCAAATGGAATCATTTTTTCCTCCAGGAATTCCAGTCCTTGCGATTTGCAGAACTGCAATCGACCAACGGAATCATACAGTCGCTTGGGGATGCACATGACCAGATCGGACAACTCATCATGGAATTCATTCTCTTCTTCGTTTGAGCGTGACTGTGCACGAGCATACTCACATCATATCCTCGAATTGCGGAATCCGAGGTTTATCAGTGTTCAGTCGGAACACTTCGCTTTATTCACTTTGATTCTGATGACCTCCAAATGCGAATGCCACAACACATCAGTAGAAAGTACAACCACAGTCGTCCTTCAGTATCTTTCCTTGATCAGCCGGTAGGGTTGCGGTGAATATAGCAGTTGTAACAAAAACAGTTCTCCCTTCTGGCCGGTTTCCTCCATCCGGTAAGGCTCGAACGCTTCTAGTTTCAAATAGCAGAAGTCGGATTTTCTTTCACATTAGGAAGTATATGGAGCTGGTGAGTGTTGTTGCCGGTGCCCTCAAGCCAGCCGGCGATCAGGGCCAATCGTTGAACGATCGAGGCGTGTGGTTTTAGAACCGTTCTGTATAACTTGTCCCTACTTCAAGGGAGAAAGCATTACGACTTCCTTAACTATGGAGATGTTTGTCGGCTGGGAGAAATGCCTTACGGTTTTCACATCCCTGATTTACCTAGCAATAAAACCTTACCTTCGTACACGCTCCTTCTTACAGCTCTCTTAGTGTGAGGACTCGTCAGTCTTCGACAGACGGCTCCTAGTCGGCCATTCTGACATGGCCGAACCTAAAGGAACTGAGTTCAAGCCAGCGAAGTTTGCAGGATCATTGCGATGGTGTAGGACGGAGCATGATACCAAGCACAGAAATCGAACAAAATCACTCAAAGGTTTTGGACTACAAGGCCCCGATTTTGGTGATGATGATTAATAGATCATACTTAAAAAACGGGAAATCGCCACAGTGCATCACGATCAACTAGGTCAAACGCTATTTTTCGATCTAAGAAGGCGATACCTGATGGTCTTTTATACATGCGGTTGGAAATGGTTGACCCACCGGGACTGAACTCTGTTTGGTTCTCGGCTTCTCGCCAATACTGGCAAGCCTGCGCAGGTTGACATATGTGAGCAACATAGAAGCAATCCTGGGTGGACTGAGGCCTCGATGCCTCTCCCATTCAGCCTGGTGGGAACCGCGGCAGCACTACTGTGGTTCCTCGAGCAACGACTTCTCAGATGGACGTTTCACCCATCGGGTGAATTTCATTCTTCCTCTGAGCCACTTATTGACTGTTGGGGATCTGGGGATTTTCCGGGTGTAGATTTCATCCTGTAAGTAAAGCCAACCTAGGCAGAAAACCCGAAAAGTACTGCACAGCTGTTCCCCCCTTATTGGAAATCACAAGCGGTGCGCATCTTAGTCGATCGCACTGCTGATCAGCCACTCGTAACCGAAAAGCTAAGAGTTCAAACTTGTAGCCGAGTGGTTGGAGACTCTTTGGAGTTTCGTCAGATGTGTGCCGGTATAAGTAGACGGAACGATCGTCGGTGTCACTTATGGGAACATCTACACCATAAAGATGACTTTCTCGCCTAGTGATTCTGTCGGTTGGAATGTTCCCCACTTTCACCTGCGCACTAGAAGGCTTTTAGAATGTTCTTGGTAAAAGATAGCGTCTCTGTTGTGGTTTGTTGCAGGCTACGATGAATAGGTTTCCGAGTTTGGGTCGTTTTTGGTGAATTCTAACGGATCAAGCCAGTTCGACTGCAAACACTCGACTGTTCACAGGAGTTCAAGCAAGCGGCACAGGTCTCACTTTCAACGCAGTATTTGGACTATCGACACCAGTCAACATTCGAGCCTTCTTGGACACACTGAGATGCATACTTTGCTAGCGTATTGAATGATGGTTCGGCGATTCAGCCGAGTAAGCGGTAAACAGCAGGAAAGTTTGTTGATTTTGGTTACTGATCAGGTGACTGTCAGGTAGTTAGCTTGTAAACATGTCGTCACTAGCTGATGCGGCGTGCACCGTGTTCATCTTCGTCATCATCATTAACTTGGCGCCCGTCTGCAGATTTCCTCGATGAGGATGACGTAGGAATGATCACCACATTTGCAACCAACGTGTAGATAGGATTTCAGGCGAAAGACTGGACAAGATACGGCAACATGGGTGTGGTTCATTAGTCATGTGATCATGTGATCATGTGGAGTACCAGACGAAAATTCCATAGGTGACGAAAAGTCGGGCCTGTCAGACTGAACACGCAAATGAGTTGTATAAACATACTTGTCAGCAATACTTTATAAAGTGACCGCTTGTAGTAGTGACTGTATTCACAAATTGCATAGCACAATGGCTGGTAGTCTTTCATCTTATGAATACGAAAGAGTTAGTTGTCAGAGCAAATACGAGAACACAATACACCGATGGGCAGACAAAATGCGTTTGACTCGGCTTCCCCTACTTCGAGTGTTCATTGGAGAATTGGCCGGAACAATGATTTTGATCATTTTCGGGGATTCGGTGGTCGCACAGTCTATATTTGGCAGCAACGTCTCAGCCTTTTCAGTCAGTTTCGGTTGGGGATTTGCCGTGATATTTGGGATCTTCATCAGTGGCACTCTCGGATACGGTCTGCTGAACCCAGCGATTGCATTGGCTTTTGCGTTTAACGCTAAAGTTCCGTGGATTGTGGTTCCGGTCGCCACAATTGCCGAAGTGATAGGGGCTTTCCTGGGTGGTCTGATCGTGTATTGCAACTATCAAGTGAACATTCAACTCCTAGATCCTGGTCTAACGACGAAGACACTGGGAATATTTTGTACTGGACCGTCCAATGCAGGAAACCTCCCAGGATTCTACGATCAAATTATTGGGACTGCATTGTTAGCCGTGATGGTATTGGCGATAGGAGACACATACAACTTCAACATTCCCTCACATGTGACTCCAATCTACATTGGATTTCTAATCAGTGCTCTCGTCGGGGCACTTGGTATTAACGCCGGAGCTGCTTTGAATCCGGCCCGAGATTTTGGTCCGCGTCTCGCAGCTCTTACTGTTGGTAGGTCCTATCCTTTGACTTCCATATTCCCAGGCTCCCCCGGATGGTTGTTCGTTGAAAAGGTTGCACACTTTAATGTCATGTCGAAGTTTGTTAGTCCTTGATTTTCTCCGGACAATTGCAAGGATTGTTAAACTTTCTGTCTGGCGCATCTCTGTTGCCTTAGGACACGTGTGTGGTGCTGTCTCCGGTGACAGTTGGCTAGCTTAATACCATGTGAGCATACTTAAATTCTGGCACGTTAATTGTGGAACACGCCGCCTCAGATTCCTACAGAGTCCAAGCCACATGTCTTTGTGAAAGGCATTAGATCTCCCTCTGGAATGGTGGTCATCTTGATCCAGGCTTTATTTGAGATGCTGCCAACATGAGCCATATAAAATTACAAAGAACAGCTTATCCGGTGCAGCTTGAGGACTAATCATCTAGCGTTGCGGGGCCCATCTCACTTGGTTTTGCACACTCCACACACTGGAAATCGGAAATCTGATTTCAATGGGGTAGCTAGCGGGTTCTTTGCCAGGCGAGCTCAAGCAAGTACAGTGGTGAAGGCGCGACTGACCGGAAGGTTTATGGTTCAAACAAAACCAACCCTGGTTTCTCGATAGTTCCTCTCTGAGCCAGGACAACCTGGTGGTATTTCACCCCTCGTTCTTTTTTCGTATAGAAGAGAAAATGTGTTGGGGAAGCTTCAGTTTTACACTACTTTCTCTCTTTCTTTGTCATTTCAGGATACAAAGACGCATTCACTTCGTATGACTCTTACTGCTGGGTTCCGATTATTGGTCCGTATATTGGTGCCATACTCGGAGTACTACTCTACGAACTGGGCATTGGTGTGCATGTTCGTGGACTAAAAGAAGAGGAGGAACGCCAGAAAAAACTGAAAGATTCCGATGATTACTGAGACACCTGCTGTACAAAACATTTTGTGTGTTGAATAAATCGCATGAAAATGTCAATGAAATCTTGGCTCGTCTGTTGACTGTGTTTGTTGCTGGGTTGGGGGCAAACAAACTGTCGTTTCAGAGAGTGTTCAAATTTCTACAGTTGTGGCAACGGTATTTGTTCAAAGTGAATGATTCTGAGGATGGCAACGATGATGATGTTGTTGTTGTTGATGATGATGATGATGATGATGATGATGATGATGATGATGATGATGATGATGATGATTATGGTAGAGCAGTGCAGGATGGTGCATTGCCATCATGTCAATATTCAGACTGAGTGTTATCCCGTGATTCTTGGCTTCGTCAGGGACCTCTTAGTAACTAGCTAGTTTCGACTGTTGTAATTTCAGTAGCTCGTTTGTAGGACTCACGCCGAAGTAATTCTCTATTCTTACAGACATGTTTTGTTTTTCGGACAGACAATATTCCCCAACACATTTGAATAATTTCTGTCTGTTTTGGCCGCTTATACTAAAACCAACGAAATGCACAAGTTTTGTCACTTTCATTATCTTTAGATATTTCTAAATGAATAGCCATTTGATAGGACAAATGTTTTAGAGGAGGAGACACATACTACTGACGTTAAAGACGATAGGTCGGTGGTCATCTTAAATCGATAGATAGGTAGACGTTTTGGAAAATCTTTCGAGTATGGAATCCTTGTGCTCAAATTTAATATGGTTGTCTGTTTGTGGGCCATGTTTTTAACTTTTGAGACTCTACCCCAACGAAGGTTTGCTTTCAGCCTAAACTGCGTTGCTGTATTGACGTTCTGTTGATCATAGGCAAAACGCTCTCTACCAAACAACCTATTGGAAAGCAATCTAAGTTGATTGAACGACCCCACTTTGAACCCGTTTCCCCTTTCATTCAGCCTGTCAAATTAAGCTTATGCAAAGTTTGGCACCGATCACCCGTCGGCGGCATTGATTGTCTCTGTGTTGTCTCGGGTGCCGATTTTTCAAAAGAATATCCATCAAGGATAAACTGCTCGTTTGGAACCAGACTTCCACATGACACAGGGAATAACTCCATTAGATTTCAATGGCGTTTTAGGCTACCTGTCTGACATTGTCGCCTTCTGTTGTCATTTTATTGAAGGTGTTGTTTTTCTGAAGCGATTCGGCGGTGATCTCCGTGATTATGCCTTAAATTTGAGCATTGCCACGCCGACGTTTTTGGCGTGTGCTGGGATATGACACAGGAAATCAAAATTGTATTCTTCCAGAAATTGATCGTGAATTTATCGACTGTGATTCAGTTTCCAGACATAAAATAAGACAAGGGTTTTTTAGACAAGGGACAAGTAAAAATGGCTATTCTCTCATTAACTCTTGGTTTTGTGTGCAAAAATACCTGGAGGTAGAATGGTCGCACACAAACACACACTCAGTTTGGCGATTTAGCAGAAATCGACAGCCATCGTACGAGTGATAACTTTTATCGTGTGTCGGTCCTCTCAAACTTTACCATTTCCATAGCCACTGCTACGTTCATCATGTCGCGCACATCGTACTGAAGAGATTCGCTGCTTTGCTACGGGTCACTAGAGGATGGCAGCTTGTGTGATTAAAAATGATTCGCATTCGGAGTTTATGTTGGTCCCAACGTTCTCTCCGAGAACGGCAATAATGCTACCTAAGGTACAACAAATTTCTGCTTGAAACACATTGATGA
Source organism: Clonorchis sinensis (assembly GCA_003604175.2). NCBI lineage: Eukaryota > Metazoa > Platyhelminthes > Trematoda > Opisthorchiida > Opisthorchiidae > Clonorchis > Clonorchis sinensis. The sequence goes on from CM030375.1 coordinate 25,519,322, forward strand.
TTGGTACTAGGTTTGCGCGCGTGCTTGGTTCGCTGTTGCCTGAATCCACCACAGACTCTCCCGTTACTACCAAGTCCAACTGCCCAGTTGAACAATACGGGTCTCCCATTCGCACCTCCACACATGTAGCTGCCATATCAAAACAACGCCGTCGGTTCGGCACTCAGCGAAGACCAGACCAGTTCGATGTTGGCGAGGATTCGATCGTGATTCTGGAAACAGCAACAATTCCTGACTCAGCTATGGAATCACAAGAATTCACGGAGAACGTTGTGAAACTAATTCTCTGGCATGCATGCATGCGCCGTACTGGCATCCATCGGATTGTATCAGAATATGTAGCCAAGAAATTTAGATGCTGTCAGGCTCCAAGTATATGATGACACAACGGATAAGATGCAGTCATTCAACTGACGTCCAAAGTAGGCAGCGTTATTAGCGAAATACACTCATTGGCAAAACAATTTAGTTTTCGTTTGTGATGTTTTCAGGCAACTGAATGTGCTGCATCAGGCCGCCTAATGTTTCAGTTGCTACGATATTCGAAAAATCGCGATACATGTATATACGTAATGCACTACTCATAAGGTTGCTGAAAATTCTTCGACAACCCACGACCGGTTTCGCCCTTCTTGGGGCTCATCAGGTAGGCGCAGTCCCCGAGTTTCCGTCAACCTTATGTTCTACTTGGACGCAAATTGGACTGTTTTTAGAGAAATACAATAATTTGCAAATCAATTTGGTTGTGCGAGAGACTCACCTGGGACCCAGCTGAATCTCTCGTTTGTGATGTTTTCAGGCAACTGAATGTGCTGCATCAGGCCGCCTAATGTTTCAGTTGCTACGATATTCGAAAAATCGCGATACATGTATAGACGTAATGCACCACTCATATGGTTGCTGTCGAAGAGTTTTCAGCAACCTTGTGAGTAGTGCATTAGGCAGCGTTATCTTTACTTCTCTACGACACCATCAACACAGAGAGCGTCATTACATGTCAACGCTGCAGCTCAAGCGGAAAGCCGCTGAATTAGTGCTGTGGAGACTCATTAGAATATCACATCTTCGACGGACGAGAACCTACAAGAAACGAGTTTTATGGAAAGTTGAATGAACCGGGTGAGGAGAATACGGGGAGGACTGAAGGTCGCTAGAAACTTGGTTTTTTTCTATAGACACTAAGCTGGAAGTAATGGATACTCGAATTTGTTTTCTTTCTCTGATTGGATTTCAAAATCACTTGCCTGGACAAGTCAGAATATGTGTGATATATCTGATTTGAGCGCAGCAACGAAGGACCACATGTGTGTTGGGTTTTACTTGGTAAAAACAGTTGCTCATCTTGTCAGTCTACGATTGGTGAGTGGACGAAGGTCAGATTTGCTATGACCTTCACCGCCAGAGGTGCATGTGATCGAACAGCTTTTCAGGAAGTGGATGGGGCTGGTCACAGTCTGTGTTGTCGCAAGTCAGTATTGTTAACTTTTCTAAAACAAACTTCGACAGTCAAATTTGTATCGTACCTCGAACTCTACCACCTGGACTTTCTCTCCGTAACATAATTGAGGTTGCAACTTAGCAAGACAGAATCAGGTGCTCACAATCGGTTGATGAAATCAAGTCAAATTGAAATCAACTGTGGAACCACACAGATCTAACCGTCCGTAAAGAACCACTTCGACTGATTTTGTGTTTAACTCGCCTTGATTGTAACTGGATTGCAAAACAAACTTTGGATAGTGAGCAAGAAACTCGGGGGATTTGGTTTTCCCCTTAGGTTGCAATAGTAGAACATTGTGAGAACACTAGTTCTAAATCGTTGCGGATGTGTACAATTCACATCCACAATCAGTCCTACCGTCCTAAATCAATTATTCTGGTGAGCCCACAACAAAAAGAGGGAGCACTGAGCCAGGATTTCGTTCTTCTCTGAGCTCATTAACAGCGCCGTGTTGGGGTTTGAGGTTCGGTCATCTGACATGCAAGACCAGCGTGTTACCATTGCTACACTGGCAGACCCTGAATGCACGTGAATTATCGTTACGAAACAGGATGACATGTTCGCGCCAGTTTGTCCTACTCCCCAAATGACGATTCGTTACCTGTGTACCGGTGGACGATACTGATAAACCATGGGTCTGGTCCATGGCTAATGGCCGAGCTCCGCCCCGCATCTAATTGGAGGTGACGTCAACTGCTCGCTTACTATTGTCTAATAGTCTGTGAATATCCAGGATATTTCAAGAGGACGCTTGTGAATATTCAGCTTTTAAAGACTGTGTGCATATGCGATGTTTACTTTCCTGTCTAAGGACTTGTAACTGCTTAGTTCGTGTTTCCTAATAAAATAGTTCGCAGCGAAGGGCTTTCCTCACTTCACCTGTACCGCTTTTGTCGATCTGCTGACTGGCCTGCCCAGTCTGGCGGCATCCCGGACGATTGAAACCTCGTGGATGGTCGTTGCGTCGTAGCCACGCAAAACATATAATTGATGGTAACTTGATAAATATTAAAACGTCTTGCTTTACCTTATCCGACCTTTGAAATGGTTTGATGAAACTGTTTTTGCCCCATCATCGACCAAGTCGACTCAACTTGTGTCAAGAGGCTGTTACTGACCTGATAAGTTGATGTCAATGAAATCAGGTGTGTAAAGTTGTGGATCAGAGATAGATCCGATTGATTGTTTTGTCTTTGAAAGTAAATGAAGTTCAACATTGACAGTCTATCATCGTGGAAAGAAATAACTCCAACTGTTCTTGCTTTCGTTACTTCAACGATATCTGCACTGTGGTACGTCTTGTCGTATTCGCTATTCGGTGACAGCGCTCCACTGGGTGAGTATAGTTCAGACATTTCGGTTAGGGATTATACGTATGTGAAAGCCTTAGTGATTACATTTATATGTAATTTTGCCACTAGTTTCGGGTTCAACTGCAAACGTATATTTATTCAGCGAGGAGGTTAAACAGTGGTCTGATGACCATGGTATCACTGACGAAATTGGGCTCGCAGCATTCCGATATGACATGGAAAGTTGTCGCTTCAGTTGCCACCAAAATTACAGTAGCATAAGTGTACTCAACACATTTCGGCTTTTTTTTTTATCACTCTTTCAAGCCAGTGACCCGACATATCTAAAAGCCTGGGTCGCAATAGGGCATCCCCATTTCACGCATAAATATGGTGTAGATTGAGGCCCCGTATGGTGTCCAGGTGAAGGGTGATCAGTGACGCGTCACGGAACGTTGTTCAGCTATCGAACAAAAGTTCAAAGGTAATCCTGGAACCTCTTGGGATACTTGGTTCTAATGAATTTCCACGTGGATGAAACAACTTCTTAGTGCTTTTCGATTTAGGTATAGATCATGGAATTTGCCGTCCGAGTGGCTGCCACCGTGGGTCTACTTAGAGTTTCTGATTCTCACCTGAATAGGCCGCATTAACTTTGAAAGCAGAACCGGCGGGTTTATTATATATTCACTTGAGTGCTATTCACACACAACAGATTGCTAGGATACAGAGAAGTAAACTGAGCACAAACTTAGAACCTGTCTTTGCTGTAGTTCAGTCGGGTGTTGTTTGAATCAACGTTTTCGACTGTAGACCATGTGATCCCACCGTTGGTGATCTCTCTTGCTACTGCAGAATCGCTGACCAATAGCCAATGAAAAAGATTTTGCCTCGTTTCGTTTTTTTGCGACAGTATACAACGGTTTGGAACAGCGCAAAACTACGCTTTCCTAACTAATGACACATACCAAGTGTCAAAAGCTTGTACTTCGATTCACACAAATGATGCGTTAGTAACACTTGGTCAGATTTACTATTCAGCTAAACCACCATACGCAACGAAAAATGCAGTCACACTCAAGCAGTGAACGTTGAATGACTCACTCTATGTTGGTATGTCGCCAAGCTTTATTCGGAGGGGAATGAATCACATGACAATTCTCAGGGTAGCTTAACAAAAGTGAATACCTTTCGGTTCAGTGAGAGCTGGCGACTGATACCATGTTTGTCGTGATCTAATGGGTTGTGTTCACCCATACGGTATAGAAACTGTTGGAAAACAGCTTACCAGTTTACCACCGAATAAGCGGTGGTTTCATCCAGGTTTGTTAACTTTAAACCAGCCTTGGTACGTCCTAACCTCTGGCCCCACGCACGCATCTAAGCTTAGTCAATCGTTGACGTGACAAAAGCGGACATTTCTGATTGGCCAGTATGAACGAATCAGCTGATCGATGAGCGTGGGCAGATTGATCGAGACTAACCAGTCAAGAACGTGACCGAAAAGCATGAGTTGGGTCATGCTTTTGTTATAAGGAACTTTGGCCCCTTGGCTTGGTTTGCACATACCTCCTGTGACAGACATGCTGCTGCATGGATGCAAACTGATGTCAGCCGTGTACAGTATTTTGCTTCTCACCTACCCTCCCTATTAACTGCAACCTTCGATAGAATCCTTAGTTATCTACTTTCCGATACTTTGGGCACAACCAGTATACGGTGTCGACTGGAAAGCTGAACGCTTATGCAAATTATTGCATGGATAATTTGTATACCAAATAAGGTAGATCCGTGTTTGAGGTTGGTTCGGACATTTGGGCACTCAGTGATGCATCTGGTCAGGCAGCAACCCAAGTAGTTGCAGTACACTCGAAGGCCTGGAAATTGGCCGTTGGTTTGTTCGCTGAGCTGGGCAATTTGATTGCAAACGTTTCAACACCAATCGAGGTGACATCCTCAGTGCGTTATGGGGGAGCGTAGTGGTGCGTAGCGATGGGTTGGTGGTTGAGCTACGCACCACTACGCTCCCCAATAACGCATTGATGATGTCACCTCGATTGGCGATGAAACGTTTGCAATCAAAATGCCCAGCTCAGCGAACAAACCAACGGCCAATTTCCAGGCCTTCGAGTGTACTGCAACTACTTGGGTTGCTGCCTGACCAGATGCATCACTGAGTGCCCAAATGTCCGAACCAGGGTGGCGCTTGGTAAAACATGAATCTACCTTACTCTGGCTTTCCACTCGAAGATGACAGGGTTAGGTTTGGTCAACCGCCGATCACCTATTTTCTCTCACCAACCCACAGATTCAGGATTTATTTTTCTCTGAAGAAACTTGTCAGCGGTTAGACAATATTCTTCTCACGCGCCAAGACATTTTCAGGCATTACTATAAAAGTGTTTAGCGCGCTGTCATGTTTCGTTTGTCAAACAAACCGTCGGGTTTGTGACACTTGGATCAGACGAAAAAGTGTGTTGCAAAATTTGGCGTTTCACGTGCAAAGAGGCGAAGTTCTAGATCATGTCTCTCATAAAGGCATCAATGTGGTTTTAGTGTTTGTCAGACATACTTGATTGCCATTCGGCTGCTTGTTACCATTAAAATACATGAAAATGTTCACGCCAATAGGACCATCCCTAAAAGACAGTCTACTAGCAGTCTTAATCAACTGCTGTTCTCCATTCACCGAAAGTGACCAACCAACGATCAATACTTGTCGCCAGAGTGCCTGTAGGTTCACAAATTCTTGCCTGATTTTTATTTTGTTTGTAACTAAGTCTTTGGGTAGAACATACTGGAATAAGTTCGTTGAGAACTCTTCGACAACCAAGGACGGGTTTCACTCTTTTTTGGGGTTCATCAGGTAAACACAGTCCCCAAGTTTCCGTCAATACTAGGCTGCACTTAAACCGGGCAACGTTTTCAAAACACCTTCCTTTTTAAACTAATTTGGTTTTAACTGCAAACCCAAATTAATTGTGCCACACTCCTCGTTTGTGACAGCGACATTCTAAACGAGAGGCTCAGCCACATTCAGCTGAGTTTCTAGCTGAAACCGACGAAGGATATGAGCAGGTTGTGCCGAGGCGATTTATTTGCTATGACTGGAAATTTGGGTGACCAGCAGTGTGCCAGTAACTTACTCCTCAAAAGGTTTCATGAAGTACTCAGCTAAGTTTACCTTACACGTCAACAGAGCTTTCCCAATTTACTTGTTGCTGTCCCGTTTGTCGAGTCATACAAGTATATTTCTTCATTAAAGTAGTAGTTTTCAAATTTTGTTCGTCCGACTCGTGCATTTCCAGCCCTTCAACCCGAAGATTCCTTCTGGCAGCGAAAGGCTTTGAGTAGGCAGCTTGAGCTCATAAATATAGTACTGCAACCTTATGAGTAGTGTATTACGCCTATCCATGTATCCCGATATCTCGAATATCGTACCAGAGGTAGTAAAGTGCATTGCTATTCATCTTTAGTGAGACAAGTTGATGAAAATACACTAAGGACCTTTAACGGACTGTTTTTCGGATACAGAGTCAATATGTACAATATGTTGCGTAAGTTGGAAAGTAACCGCTACAGTCGATGTACAAAAAACTCGTAAATATCCTGGTGACTAATCCGCGACTGAGGGTGCCTAGCAAGATCTCACCGATGCCTCTTCATAAGTGGGACTTTTCGGGAAAAGAGGTGCTTCCTGATACTTCGGAAACGAGATTCACAACAAATCCTGGCCAACGAGATATGCCATTTCAGAATTCTCTATACAGTGATCTCTTCTTGGAAGGGGATTTCTTAGATGAGACTCTGCAGATACATCGGTTCATGTGTCTGCCGACTGAAGTCAGTGTGCGAATCTAAAAGACCCGAATCATTTTGGCTAGGTCGTTTGTTTTGGGGTAAAAATTGCATATCACTGGGTCTCACGGGGCGCGTCTAGCAGGATGGTGTAGGAGCCGTATTGTTTTACGGTTGCAAGATAAGGCCTATTCGACAGACAATGGGAGGGGTCTTCATGTCTTGGGCAACTGTTGCCTCAGAAGTGTTGCTGGTTTCAGATAGTTCCAGAGAATTTGTAACAGACTGTGGCAGACACTTCAGTCGCAGGAACTATCCAGCGCCATCAGCTGCGGTAGCTTGGTCATGCACTCCGCATGCTGAAACATCGTCTACCGAGACAAGTCTCGTTCTTTATGCCTTCTTCAGAATGGTCCATACTATGAGTGTGCGATTTGACCGTCCGGCTTCTAGGGTTGGGTCCTCGTAAACGCCTTGCGATTGGCTGAAAACCCGGCCAGAAATGGCAACCAATCGATGTCGGCCGCGTTAATGCTATCAGTTTCTTCTCAGGCTGTCTGACTGGGCTCTTGGAGGCGTGGGCACCACAAGATACCTGTAATGGTTAGTCTTGGATCCCCCTCATCATGCATACAGCGTCACAGGTTTGTTCAGTGATTTAGATGAATTTGCTTCATGTTTCAGTGCGAACTTCGTCAAACCAATTGAAAAACAACACTGCTTGGGTGCTGAGGTCAAGTCGCCAGGCCACCAGAAGGCGCCAACAAAGCGAGCAAATCCTGGTACCCTGACAATTCCTCTTCACTAAATGCATACGATGATCCACGGCATTTGCAAGAGAAAACAGTATCAGACTTTGTAAACTAGATGCCTTGTCGTCAGTTTTAAAAACGGACGAGTTTTGCACCTCCAATGAAGACGAGAGTCAATGAAAATCAATGAAATCAATGAACCTCCTGCCTTGATATGGGGTCCTCTGTACTTGCTTGTGGAGCCGTATGACGTATGTTGTAAATGGCAGAAGGCGTCGATTAAGTTGCTTTCTGACCGATATAATGTTCCTTCTTCTGCGTGAAAGAATGCGGCAATTGTAAAAATGACGTGTCTATCTTATGCTTCCTAAACAATTATACCCACACTCGAAGGGTTTTATGACCCACTGCTAGAGAAACCTCTTTATTGGGATTTCAACAATAACCTTGGCTTATAATTCTAGTCGAACAGGTCCTTGACTGCGTATAAAAAACTGACGAATATTTGCCTTACCCAAATGGTTTCACAGACCACGGCGCAGACAACCCAGTAGATGCAACGTGATCATCAACGGTTTGTGTATTCACACCATCTACATCTAATCGGTGTAAAGTACACGCGTGGTTAACTCTGAGGAGTTACGTGAAAGGTATCAGACAGCAATTCCACGAGATACGTAGTATTCCTGTACTGTGTTTCCAGTTAGTTATCATCAACTGCCTCCAAATTGATTTGCTGAGCTGACATACACAGACCTGAAATTGGTACATCTTCTCCACCGGTCCCCTACACACGCCTCTGTTACCTTGATTGGCACAAGTGCGTTGCAGGATTAAACGTATGGTTGTGCATCAGACATAAAACGTGCAGCCAAACAATAAATTTGGCGATATCCAGGAGCCCACTTGTTGGCATTCAGGAGGACTTCATTCTTGCTACTTAAACACGTCTCAGTAGACAAAATAGAAAGTCAATTTTCCAACTTGCCAATAAAAGTTGGTTCAGCATCTGGCCTTTATCCTATTGTCGGATACCCTATTAAGGTTGTTGTAACAGGCAACATATCAATTTTATGGCCTAGGTAGTGGTCCGGATCTGAGCAACCTCAGTGAACACCGAAACGGGTTACATTAGGGTAGATTGACTATACGTGGATCTTGCTAAAATTTCAGAGTTTGGTCATCCGGGTTACCGCGTGACACGAATGTTTGCGGAAGTACGTTTACTTTTCACTCCTGTTTATGGTCCGAATGCCACTGACTGGTAGAACTAACAAAAAAATATAGTCTAGGTACGCAAATATCTTGACACTGTAGGAAGATCTCCTTGAATAAGTTGGTCACTGTAAAGCTCACAGAAGCTGTCGTTCCGTTCCATAGAATTTGACTGATATTATTTCCGCAGTATGAGCTCTCAGATGGACGTACTGTAGGCTTTTAGCTTGCGAATTTGAATTGCATGCGAAGAAAACGTTAAGTTGAAGATAATTCTGTCGGTTTGCGATCCTATTGTTCTACGATTTTTCTTGAATGCCACACTGAACAATCTTTACGAACGAAATTGTTTCTCAGACTGTCAGCTGCCTTTGTCAAGGCGTGGTTTTCAATTCCGTTCGAGCGTCAACGCCAGTTTGATGGACCAGCGAGACTGTCATTCGTCTGTTGAACTGCGTCAACATTCGTGTATAGCTAACTGTCCATCAGCATGTTTACCGGTAAATGCGCCAAGCATGTTTGTGCAGAATGTACCAATCTCGATTCAGCCACAATCGCATAACAAAGATGTCTACGTGGCCAGACAGCTTAATATACCAAGCGAAAATGAATCAATGCAAACCTGTGGTAGCTGTATAGACTGATAGTTTAATGTGTCCGTTGTTTTTTTCACGGAACTGAGCAGTTTGGTTGCACACGCTCTGTCAACAGCCAAGGTGAGTAGAAATGCGCCTTTTTACTTCCAACTCATTGATGATGTCACCGGGGCTGGTGACCAAAAGCGTTCGACTAACCTGCTCAGATCGACTTACCTACCAGTGATCATGATGACCACCTGGGTTTTCAGTAGTTTTTCAAGTCGCAAAGAATGGTATCTACAGACGAAAAAAAAACAGAAAAAGAAGTTCCAGATTCTCTTTTTTTGCATGCACAGCGAAGATTAAAATTAGTGGATGAATTATCCGTCTGTCGGACGGATCGTTTCATACTTATTCGTTGGTATTATGGGTAATACAATCTGTCATTTGGTGTCAATGTTCCTTGAGTAAGCCAATCACATGATGAGCGGTAATCGTGATTAGAAATGTCGCTTCATTGACGTCTCCCATTGAATATTCACTGGAGGCTCATAGGCTCATAGTTCGTCAAGACCCTCGGGTGGGATGGCTGGAATAGTGGGCAGAATCAGATCTTCAATTCTTAACGCTCATTCGGTTTACTCTTGATCTCTCTGAATACGACGAACTGTTTAGCCTAGTCACGTCCATTGACAATCGGCCGAGCCATTGGTCCATTCATCCCCTTCACAGATCTTGCAACCAGTCAAGCAAGTTCTTGGGTCGTAGTTGGTTTGTTTTTGCAATGTCAATGTATGGTCGGAAATCTATACTGAAAGTGGTTTACTTAACTGGAAGACCGCATTTTGTACAGTTTTTTAAACTAAAGTTTTGGCTGTTGTCAGTCGACAAATCATACGTTAGCCCCTCCTCATTTTTCAACTTCTTATCAGTCCTGTGTAAACTATTTCAGGTGAAATCTTGGCAAACGTCAATTTATTGCAACTAATTTTTTGTGGAGATTTCGTCCTGTAAGTGAGGCCAATTTATGCTGAAAAGTCGAGAAGCACCGCACAGCTGTTTCATCTCACGTGTTGATTGGCTCGGATTGGCTTCACTTACAGGACGAAATCTCCACAAAAATTCCGAAATCTCCTCACACTATCACTTTTGAAAGTTCAGCAAAAATCGATAAATCCCATCACACTATCAACAATCTATAAGTAGCTGAGAAGGAAGATTAAACTCATCCGATGATTGAAACTTCCTTCGGAGGAGGTATTCAAAGTGATGTGGATTCCGTAATTGAAGGATGGGTTGTGCTATATCCTGTCTAGTTTGGAGTTTATCGCAATACTGATCAGCCGTTCGCGGCAAAATGGTTACGTTTTCAAACTAGTATCCTCGAAGGTCGCGGGTTCGAGACTCTCTGGAGTTTCGTGGTAAGCCTAGTGTTCATAGTCCCCCCAAAAAATGAAACACCTGTACAGTAACTCCCGACGTTCCAGCACAGATGAGCTTTAATTACAGGACGACTTCTAACTGAAGATTCCCAAATCAGCTCGTTAGTGGTGAGCAAAAATCAATTGAATACCTGTGAATTTAGAAAGGTTAAAACTCATCGTGGGAAACTGTGCACCTTTTGGAGATGTTAGTGTGGACATTTTGGGAGCGTTTTCTCGGCTTGGAAGTCCACAATTGGTCACTCTACCCATTCAATTTGCCTCATCCATTCCACAGGAAAGCGTTTCTGTTAGTTGGAGCCATAACTTTCATATCAAGGGTAAGATGCCTCGAGTTTGTGATTCAACTGTCGGGGGAGCCAGACGACTCATGAATAAACTTGCCTTGACTAAGATGGAAATGGTAAATCGGGTAAGAGCCGTGGTGCATTCGCGTAACAATGAGGATAAAGACGAGGTTGACGTCTGTAACCATTCTCCAAATCGCCAAGATTGAGCAAAGCGTTGCCTAACCTTGGTGGTCTACTTGCAACGTTCTGGTCAAAAGTGTTAATCTCTAAAGAAAGAATCCTTATCACATCTTTATGTGTCCCAGAAAAAGCAAAGCGGTTTTCATCAACAAAGCTCTGAAGTATGACTGTAGCATAAAAGCAAGCTTAGCTTCACTCAACGGTCTGAACATCATTACGTTGTTTTTCGCAAGCCGGGACCACTAATAATGAATGTCTGATGTGCAAATCATCTGTCGGGGTAACAAAATTGCACTTGTGAAAAGGGATTGTCTGTTGTGCACTCGTCGAGATAACAAGTTGTCCAACTGTACATCCCCAGTTCATTTTACTATAAAATGGGTGACCTGAAGTGACCGTTTTCATCAGACCCCTCTGGCTTGCCGTCAGGGTGATCGTAATGACACGATGAGCCAAAACATGGCAGGTGAACGACACCGGACAGAGAAATCGTGAGAACTGTCACGACCTGTCAAACGGTGGATATTACGGACTCATTTGGGGCGAGAAAATGTACTGGGACTTCATATGTTTGCACACGTTTTAGTGGGAAGTACAAAAGGCTGTTCCCACAAAACTTTGCTTTTTTGCACACTTAAGAGTTCAGTGAATACGCTGAAAACAAAGTGAACAACGATATGCTCCGTCAGTGTCGACATAAATGTCACAAGTGACAAACAGTTCTTAATAGGCAGCCGAATAAGTCACCTGGTGCTTCCAAACTTAGCTTCATGAAAAAAATGGTCCAGCTGTAAAACCCTTTCGGTGCCTTGCTGTCATGCCACCCGAAGGAAGCACGAGGCCTGGGATACTACCAAGTTGCCCAAGCCTAGACAGGGGAAGTCGAGAGGCGGAGGCCGGGTTCGAGCCATGGACCTTCCGGTCAGCAGATTCGCGCTCTAACCACTGAGCTGTCTCTCTCTTGTACGGACGATGCATCTCATTGACGTATTCAAATAAGACTGACCCAAGCGTTGAACGAGTGGTGAATCTGATTACCTGAATATTGTTCACCAGTGATCTGGCATTTCGTGGTACTCGGGGAGATTGTGATGTGCGTGTCTTTATGAAGGACCCTCCAAAATGGCGTTGGTTGCTTGAAAATCCGGTTGAAACCCGGGTTTGGACAGTCGGACACACAAAGGAGGAGATTTAAGACAAACCTGGCAGCATGGCCGGGTGGGAGCCACATAGTGGACGGACGAGCTTTGGAGGTCGATGACTGGAACATCAGATTTCTCGAGTAGTGAACAGTGCACATCCTTTTTGGACAGTATAAACTAGGGTGAGGATGTCCAAACATTAGTTCTTTACTCTTTTAACGGTTGAAGATAGGTGGAGGTTTGAAATTTCGGGTAAGACCATGATACAGAAGGTTTCTTTGTTCCATGTGCAAACAACATGACTACTACCGTTTAGGTTAACTAGCGGGTCTTCGATCCTCACGAACGATATTTTAATAATCGAGCAACGAACCAGGAGTTTTGAAGGAACAGTAACATAAAACTCAACCATTCGCCGGTTTTCTTGCACAAACTGCCCAAATAACACTTAAATGTGAATGATCCTAACCAGTTTGACCAAAAGCTCATGGATCGATAGTACCGGTCATACAAAAGCTATGAGGTGGTCGCTTTGGAGAAAACCTGTTTGAATGTATCTTTCGTGCTTGTCTCCCGGTTTATCCAGGTATGACATGCACCAGATTATTTTCAGTTAATCTAACTCCTGTTTTTACTCAACGATGGATGGTCTCTTCTACGGTTTCAGGGTGGCTCAATCCAGAGCGCGTATTTGTACTCTGCATGAGTGCTGTTCAGCCCTTCAGCTAGAAGCAAGTTTAATGTTTCTGTTTATGGTTGCCCACCTAACGAACACTACAGGTCCTGTTCGAATACACTCCAACTCTGGTAAATGTCTTTGTGTGTTCTTCTATTCGGATCGCCCTGGAGCAACCAGTCCTTCAACAAACTTGGGACGACGTTCACAGGTGAGTGCTATTAAATTTTCCATCAATGATTTCGAGATTACAGTCCTGGTCAGCTATACGGGAAGTCATTCTGACGCTCACAGACTGGACATCACTAGAAGCATGACGGCAGTGTGCATTCGCCCGAGTGGTTGTGAACTTTGCACTAACTTATGGTATGCTGTGTTTCTCTTCTTTCGTACATAAACATGATTTGTACTTTTTAATGGAGGAAACTACTCACAAGGTTACTGAAAACTCTTCGACAGCCCACGACCCGTGTGCAGCACATTCAGTCGAAGAATATCATAAACGACAGATTCATCTGGGTCTATCGTGAAAACCATGCTGATATGCAAACGAGTGTGTATTTATCGAAATCAGCCCAATTTGGGTTCAGGTAGAACGTAAGGTTGACGGAAACTCGGGGACTGCGCGCCGAACTGATGAGCCTAAGTAGGGCGAAACTAGTCGTGGGCTGTCGGGGAGTTTTCAGCAATCTTGTGACTATGCTTCGTTTATGAAAATACACCCCGACATCTCGAATATCGTACCTGTGTGCAGCACATTCAGTTGAAGAACATCATAAACAAGAGATTCACTTGAGTCTCCCGCGAAAACCAAATTGCTTTGCAAATGAATGTATTTGTCATGATTTGTACTTGTTACCTGGTGACTGACTGGAGACAGTTGTTATTCTACCCCCTTTGTTCAACTGTTTATCAGCACAGCGGGTGAGGTAGGTTTGAGGCAGGGGAGTATGGAAGTCCAGAGAACCTTGTAAATCATTCGTTGGTCATGGTTATCCGAATTTTACTGTCCAATGGATGGACCGTCTCTGACAGGTATGCACTACCTTTCACTGTCAACCTGCAGATGTGAGGATTCTGCCCAGCTTTCAGTGCGTGCACGTGGCTGGCATAACACGAATATGTGTTTCTCATGTGATTTGTGGCCTTAAAACAGAACGGTGGGAGAAGTATTCTAGCTAACGACACCGTATGTTTTGAATGCGAGGGTTGTCTCCTCAACTTGCAACATGTGTCACGTGAAACGTCACATCACTTGAAACAACACAGTGCCAAATGTCTCAAATTGAATAACATTGGTACACTGAGTGGCGTTCCAAAGTGTGACCCAATAGGCAAAAGTGCAAATGAACAACCCGAATGTTTCTTTGTTTATATTTAGTTATGTGCAGTAGCACACTTTGGCAACCAGAGTTGATGCATCAAAAGTAAACAATTTTTCGGGTCGAACCGGAAACAATAAATCACTGCACTTTTCTGTCAAAGGGCAACCGTTCTTGGTTTTGTCTTTTCCGTGGTCCATTTAACAAATTTTCTGGAGGCAGTGCAACCGTTGTATTTTGGGATCACAGTGGCATTTTCGGCATATCATGGCCATAAGATTTGGTGTGACTGAAAGAAGTGAACTCGAGATGGTTTGACTGTTAAATCGTGGCCCATGGTTCGAACTCAACCTCGGCATCTCGACATCAGATCCAGTTGAGTGGTGTTAAACGGACTGCAATATTCGGTAGATACACTCATTCGCAAATCAATTTGGTTTTTGCGAGAGACTCACCTGGAACTCGGCTGAATCCTCCGTTTGTGATGTTTTCAGCAAGCTTATGAGTAGTGTATTACGTAGGACTGCAATCTTGTTGAAGTTAGACTCTAACTAGTGGCTCGTTTGACCGATTGGCTTAACAGCATCATTATCCGCATTAATGTGAACAAGGACATGAACAAGAAACTTACATTTGGCGTCCTGAGAGAACGACGAATACACTCACCGATTCTAGAATGTAATAGGCGCATTTGCATGTTAAAACGCTCCTTGATTCAACGGTATTTCGCTACCTGTTTTTTGTCCTGCAATTTTTCGGCTACTGGTCAATGCTCTGCCTGACTTACATTCTGAGCAAAGCCCATAATAAGAACTCTGCCGGGCACTCTATCTCAAGAAAAGCTCCCCCCTCAAACTCACTTAGTTTGTAAACCTTTAGATTTGCCGCTTAGTGAGTCGAATGAACGAGCTATGTTCACCAGGAGGTCTGTGCACTGAAAGCGCTACAAAAACAGCTGGGAAATCTGCGGGATCTTTCAAGTCCAGAATTCGCATTCGGACTTTATTGATTGAAACACAATTGACGGGCGTATTTCCACGCATGGTCCTTGATCGCATGTTTCGATTCGGATGAAAGTTGATTGTTCCAGGCGAAACGAAGAAGGCCTTCGACGCGGAGTTATAGACTATTGGACAGGAAAGCAAAACTCTCATATACATCTTGTTTACAAAAACTAAATATCCGTCTTCTGCTTGAACGCGTCTTCCTAAACGTTCCTGGATATTCATTGACTATCACTCAGATATAAACGAATGCTACCAGACAATCTCAAAAACTCCGTAATAAACCCCACTTTCCATTGGATGCAAAGCGGAGTTACGAGAAAACAGATTACTCGCATGGCTTATCAGTAGTATCCACCGTTACACAGGTAGTTGGATTAAATTCCAAAGGCAGGCTACATAGATCAATTTGTACCTGTGTTGACCATATCCAGTAAACACAGGCCGTTGTACCTTGTAATACGGTCACCACCTTCTTTACGTACACTGCCTACTAATCTATAAGTCATTTTTTAATGTTATGGAAGCTAAGCGGTCGTCGAATCCAATAAGCACTGGAAACTTCGGGGACACTGGGTTGATAAAAATGCGCTTGCAGCTTGTTGAGAGGTGTCAGAATGGGCATATTTAACGCAAAAATGTATTTGAAAAAACCATTAGGATACCAAATTAGGGTATGGAGTTGTGAAGTTTGAAAATGTCAGATTTTTTATTTGTTGTAGTGTGTTACGCACGTATTATTTCAAGTGATTTCGGGTGACGCACATTCGTTATTTCGTGGTGTTTTTTTACTATTCCGAAAAATATGGATGATTTAACGTCTACAGGAGCTAATTCCTATAAGAGCTAAGAACGGGCCTGGCCAATGACCAGACAGCGACTTCCCGATAGGTTTGTGCGTTTTTATTGGTCTGGGTGCCACATGAGAAATCTTTGCGGACGAGAGTTTCCGAATTATTTCGGACGTAAAAGAGAACAGTGAGTCAGTTCGCTGAAACCAGCCAGACGGCGAAAACGCCACAGATTATGAGTGACAAAATGGCTTCCGTTATTGTCCGTTGGAAGCTTGAAAAAATAAACTATTTATCCGGACGGCTTGACCGCGGTGAACATCAGCACANCCTGGATATTCATTGACTATCACTCAGATATAAACGAATGCTACCAGACAATCTCAAAAACTCCGTAATAAACCCCACTTTCCATTGGATGCAAAGCGGAGTTACGAGAAAACAGATTACCCGCACGGCTTGACCGCGGTGAACATCAGCACACTGAAGATGTCACGTTATACGATAGGTGGTTGAATACTGATATAATCGACCAAGGTTTTTGAATTAACGCTTGAAATCCCTTACCCGCTGCACCACCGGAAGCCATTTTTGAGGCGATGATGGTGCTAACACGTATGTGAGACACCGTTGTTGTATCAGCTGGGTGTTCTCCACCAGTTCTTATAGGTAGAGATCTTGTTGTTCGGAAGTACAACACTGGGTTCTTCAAGAGCTAGGTTTGTGTTTCAACCTTCAGCGAACGAGGAGTATCACGATGGATCACATCAACAAGATCGCCGTGGGATTCACGGTTAGAGAACAGTATAAAACACTGTGCTGACGAAATTAAAGTCACTTATCAAAAACAGACCTCAAAAGTAGGTGGGCTGCACAACTTTATGAGTAAGGCAGTGACACTAGTGGGAGCTTCATTTTCAGGGATGGAAGGCCCTTGTTTTTCAAAACACGCCTTCTCAGGGATCATGTCAGGACACTTGGGAGGACGACTTAATTCTGAGCAATCTGAAGAAATTCACCTGACATCGCTGATGATGGCTGGGAAGAGAACCGACTACAAATCATACAAGTGTTAGGCTTTTCTGGGTCCAAACGCCATCTCGGCTAAGTTGATCGGATTCACATTGAGGAAACCACCTGAAAAACACAAAGAGACAAAACGGATATGCTGCCTGGACGTTCTAGAATCAACAGCTAAGTTGGAGACCCTGCCAGTGGCGAGCTTGTCAGAATACGATGTCAACTTATAAAAGGGGTCAGTCGGTTTCGTCAGGCACACCAAATGCATTTGAAATCGCAGTAGAGTCGTTTCCACCAGGTTGTACACGCTGTTTTCGCTGAGTGAGATGAATATACAGATGACCAAATGGATCCATACATTTCGGTCCAAAGCAGCTTTCAGATTAGGAGGATAGATCGGGAAGTCACCAGCAAATACGAACACTGTTTACCTGTGTTACTCAGGATGCGAGGCGTTCTCCGGATCCGTTTTTACGCAGCAGTCAAACTGACACGCATAACAGTCAGACAACCAAACCCAACGCATTTGAGTGCTTTAAACAAGACCGAAGACCATAAAATAGACAGCAGTTGAGGTAATTCCACGGAGGATGAGACCATTGAAGTACCCACGCACATCGGGACAGAAAATTCTGCCACAAAGGGTTTTAAACCCAATGGATGCTCACTGTCACATCAAATGGCCTTAGTTGGAGAGAGAATTTTCAGTTTTTTGAACTCATCGCCGACGGATACGGTGACCTTTGGTGCGGTGACACGCCGTACTAAGAAAGCGCACCTAATTTGTTGGATTTACTAGTCGTGGAGACAAAAGAATGGTTTAATCGATCGTGAGGCTTCATGAAGATGTAAGTCTGTGTTTTTGTGATCCAAGATGCTTTCGGTCTGCCTCACACTGGTACCGTTTGACCGCACGATGAAATTCCTACGGAACTCATTTGACAGAAAAGTCCCGGTCTAAACTAGGAGAAAACGGTGTGTTTCACCATTACATTGTTTCCATACCTGTTCGTTCTTTTTCTATGGTGACGGAGTTTAATCGGCGCGGATGTTGCACAGCAATTTGGGGTTCCACGAGAGAGCATGGGCTAAATCGGAACCCCAAGATATCAGACTATACGTCTCAGTGTGTTGGTAAGCCATCATAGTCAAAATAACTAACATGGCCTCTGAATTCAGCCGAGGATATGCCCAGTCATCTAATCCGTTGACAAACATGTAGTGGAGATGGATTCGATGTCGAATTTGGACGCTTAAAAAGTGAACTGTTTGAGATAAGAGTTTTCAATCAGAACAGACTGAGAAGAAGCACAATATTTCCGCGAAGATCAAAGCCACTCTCCTAGGACCTCTGTGTGGACATTTGGAACAGATTACGACTTGTCTAAGCGAACAGGCGTACACTGATTGATTGTCAGGCAATTTACTTGTGGAGAACCATCGTCGAAGATGACTTTTTGAGTTCCCAACATGAGTACACCATCTTTCGACTTCCCACTTTTATCAGTCGGCGCAACCGGAAATGTTTGAGGAGGAAAGGCCCTCAGATGTGAACTTGTTGAACCAGGATGCTTGTTCAGGTAGTACTGAGACTGAGCGGCTACCTGATGAGCCCCAAGAAGGGCGAAACGGGTCGTGGGCTGTCGGAGAATCTTCTGCAACCTTATGGGTAGTGCTTTACGAGAACTGAGACGTCTTTGTAAGTATTTCTACTCAGAAGGTGAATCAAGGCACAGCTATGACATTCAACGATAAAGAATGTGCAAATCGAAGTTCCTCAGATTTTCACTCTAGAAGTTCTGTTGGCCTCCACGAAATATCCGTTTAGTCTTCTCTTCCTTTTTGTCTTGGGCCAAACATTAGAATAACGTCAAGCAATTAGACAACACCGAAATACATCAGAATCCATGACTATACGTTGCCTTGGTGATGACAGATTATCTCCCTACTAAAGGGTGTTTGGAAGGTATCATTTAAACAGTCTTCCTCTTGTCCTGGTGCATTTATTTTGTGAATAAACTTGGAAGAATACAGTGATTGATTTGGTGTTTTGAGAGTTTTTAGCCTAAGACAAAGAAGGAGTGTTAAGACGCCCGCCTGATACGTCAGTTGTTCGGGGTTCAAAACCTCGCACGACCAAGGATAGGCTGCACTGCTGACGAGCTCTTGTGAGAGCTAAACTCGGGTCTCGTAATTCCACTGTTTGTTGTGGACCCACCAGAACCATTGCTCTAATACAGCGGAGAACCGGTTTGCAGTCTGAATGCATTTCACCAACAAACAATGAAAACTGGTGCGGGTAAATCCGAATAAAACTCTCAGATTAATGCTATCTAAAAGCAATAGTCATAAATTCACCAGTCTCACAGATTGCCATGGTAACGCCAGCTTGGTCACGGATTGGTTTTGGGAACCAAAGTTTGAATTCTACCTGAGCAGCAATCCTTAGACTGTGCTTTCGGGTTGTTGTTACCTTGACGATAAAATCGCTTTAGCTCACCAGTCAGTTGGGTAAAAACTGGGTTACTGACGAAATCCAACACCATGGGTTGTGCCAACCGTCATATTCAAGTTAGTGAACAAAGGGATTAGATTCTTCCTCCGAATGTTGGTAAGTCAGTAAGTGTAGATCTAAACGCGTTCAAGGTGCACTCCGTCGAAATTTTAGCCGGTCAGAGGTCAGAGAAACGGAAGCGGGTTTATATGACGCATTGAACAAAGAATCTAGGTTTTTATGTTTCAGCTGTTCCCTCACATTTTGTAAATACATGGGTGAAATTTTCCACACTACCATCAGTCCTGTCTACAAGACCAATTCAACCTATGGGGTTAAACAAGGTCCGTACAAAACTGCGTTTTTATTCTAAAGCGGCGGAGCTTTTCATTTGTGAATGAAGTCCCACTTCTGTTAACTCTTTTAAGGCTAATGGCGATGTTGCCTGAAACGGGTTCAAAATTATTCACAGAGACATAGACCAGCTCGTATCTGACATGACTGCCGTATGTGAACTTGTCCGCAGTGATTGTGAACATTTGGAAACTGGATGGCACTTGCGGAAAGCTTCGTCAAGCTCTAAAATTGAGATCAGTGTGGATACGAGCTGGTGTGATGATCGATAATATGCGCGCCAAAACGTTTTACCATTTCGTTAGTGGGAGTGGACGCCATATCCAGCCCTCCACATGTCCGTCATGTTGAGGTGAGCAATATCTGCTACGAAAGAAAACACTCTCTGGAAGACTATACGTTGTAAGTTCTTTCTACAGTGGTTCCATAACCCATAGAGACCACTGTGTCAGTTGATTTTGAGGAGAGTGCATCAGTCAAACACTCGTTCTTAGAGCAGTTCTGGATACGCAGCCTATTTGCATTCAGAATAACTCTCTGTCTCTCATAGAACCTTTACAAGCTTGTCGTACATGAAGCAGGACTGAGTAGTCATATGCCAGCTCCACTACACTCGATTTGAACTGTCCTTCGTATCCGAATGGACACTGACTTGAGTCTCTGTGTTAATCGGAACAGTAAATGAAACCCCTCTTTGGGTCCCGAAAAGTGTCAACAGGTTCTATGCGTCTGTATGTGTGAGAGAGTTTCTTCGTCGGACAGAGTAGCAAGGTTGTTTCACTTCCACTTGGTCCTCGCTTTGGTCATCAAGGTGCGACGGGACTTTTGGAATACACGATGAATTAATACACCAAGGTTTGAAGTAACATATGACAACTTGGAGAGTGGAGATTTCTTCTGATAAGTTGGCCATTAAGTCTTTCAGGTTTGACTTGATCAACAAGGCCTTTTACTCTATAGCAATACATATGGTTTGGCGTGGAACCGCGATGATAACCCCATGGAAGAATGTATAACTTTATCGGAAAGTCGATCTTAACTGCTTTTTCGATGATCTCATGATGTCCGAGAAGATTTCCCACAAAAATTTAAAACATTGTTTTCAAGCGGGGATTTTTGGGAGGACGCGGTCCAGTGAACTGACTTGAATAGACCTACCAATTGGGGAAATTGTGATCCATTTACACGTATTGCGTTGTTCTGGTACCCGGTGGAGTGTGAAGATTCAGTCAACGCAACCTCTACCAGGCTGGAATCTCGCTTACTGTTGTCGGATCACTGCTTCAGGGCCTTCATAAGACAAAGAAGGACAAGTGACGTGAACAGTCTCGTTACGACTGAAGTAAGGCTGTGTGCAACCAACAGAACACACTGTACCAGGTGTAAATCCGAAGGGAACTAAGCTACAAGATGAACTGAAGAAGCAGCATCCTCAACTGGTGGCCCATAATTATCAAACCATGTGAGACCTACTGTGTGTGCTTAAGGTTACCTGGGGAGCACGTACCTCTCATAAGATGCACCTAAAGCGGGCGGGTGTGCTTATCAAATGTTGGTCATCTGTAAAGCGGAGATCACAGGCCGCATCAAGCACCGTTGTCGGTTCAACATTCCAGAATGACCAGGGTGTTAGGATGAGTCATATTATATGTACAAACGAATGAGTTTGAAACAAAACGACCTAATCATGTTGGAAAACCCGACTAACCATCCCTTCCGTACATTGTCTGATTCTCATTCGTTTATGAATGCATCGCTTTTTTCCACGCAGAAAGCGATATCAATTTTCACGTTCTTGGTAATGTACCGCAGTTAATAGTTCAAGTACACTTCTGTCCCTCCAAGTACGTCAGATGACCGTGTGATTGCGCGGCTTCTTCGCTGGCGGCATAAAATGTTCCCGTAGACACGACCGAAGAAACCGGGACGGTTGAGTCACGCCTGTTAATCCAAAATGGTCCATAAATATCGACTGCTTCCATCCGCTTTATAATGATATGCTGACATGGGTTTGATGAGGCACACAGATAATCGGTATCGAAATGGAGAAGGAATGCAATATGAAAGCAGTCGGCATAAGACCGAATTCGTTGTAAAACGAGGTTTTATATGAAAACGAGGCGCTACAGGTGAAACAGTGCGGAGTCACTTTCCAATCAAGAGGAACTAAGAGGTCCGTGATTCCAACCGGACCTCTGCCGCTCGACTTCCGCAGTCTAGGCTTGGCCAACCTGGCAGTATCTCAGCCCTCACGCTTTCTTCGGGTGGCATGGCAGCTAGACACCGAAGGGATATTACAGCTGAACGATTATGATTATTATTGTTTACAGTTCTGTGGGTACATGCAACAACTCAAAACCAAATTGATTTGAAAGTGAGTGTATTTATTGAAATCAGTACAATTTGGGTTCAAGTAGAACATAAGGTTGACGGAAACTCGGGGA